>JARVJO010030980.1:0-10578 GCA_031762555.1 Cynodonichthys magdalenae | reverse complement strand
TGAATTGTCTGAAATAAATTTCATTCATTCATTCATTCATTCATTCATTCATTCATTCATTCATTCATTCATTCATTGTTTTAAGATATTTGTTAGTTTTATTATGAATTTCATGTTTTATCTGACATTATTGTACTTGATCACAGCTCCAGGTCTGATCTGTACTGTAGGTCTTTCTGGAGTAGAAAGCTGTGCAGTAAAATTCCGCGGTGAGGGTCAGCAAGCTTTCCGTTCTTGTTTAACGGTTCTCTTTATTGATTCGGACAGTCTTTGTTTGCGTGCACATCATGGCTGGCTGGATAACGCTTGCTGAGAACAGCATGGTAAATTAGGTTGGTATTTCTTTTTAATAATTTCCATCAGATTAGTGGTGGCTAAATCACACTGGATAGGATGACAAAGGCTTTGTTGTACTGTTAACTAACAGCATTCAACTCTGCTCAGCCTGTTAATTTCGCATCTGATTCCAAAAGTCAAGCTTTTAAAAGGCTCACACTACCTTATTACAGCAACACGACAAAGCTTTGTATATTCAACAGTGGGGTTAGTAATAGGAACAAGGCTTTCGTATAAAAAGGTTTAAAAGTTATGAACAGGTCTGGGGTTAGTTTACAATAAAACATTTTTCACATTGTTATTCATCAGCATATTTCTGTCTATCATTTAACTACTACAGAGCCCACTAATCTAATCTCATACTGTTTAACACTTCTGCTCACAATAGGCAGCATTCATTATTTCAAGGGTCCCATTGAGTTGAATTATCAATGGCACACTCTAAGTGAAAATAATGAGAGTTGTATAACCATTAAATACTAAATCTGGCTGTTCTGGTTACCAATACCTTGTATTGTTCTGCAACATTTTGATAAAATAACAAAACTTTTATGAAAGTAACCGTAGTGGCTTTAATTAAACAAATACTTGCAGCCGTATTCATGCAGCACTGCAAGCTTAAACAGTATTTTTTTTTGTTAAAATAATGGGTTGTATTTTTTACATTATTCTTGCTGATGGTGTTGAAAAGGTTCAGTATTTTTATTTAAAATTTTTTTTTATTAAAAACCAGTTTTATCAAACACCGATGCCTTTCTGTCCTAACTGGGTTTTTTTATTCTCTGACATTTAAAACATTTTTATTTTTTGAAGAATCCCTAAAAGCTACAAACAAAAGCTCACTCTGCAAACACGTTTCTTTTTTTCTTCTCACTTTGAGCCTGCATCAAACACTTTCAGCTCAGCAATCCGCATGAATGAAAACAGCAGCTCATTTTTTTCAGATGCCTGAATCTGGCTTTGATGATAAACAACTTTGGACAAAAAGACATTTCTGATACACTATTTAAAAACCCATCAAATCATGGAAATGTCATTTAGACCCACAGGCTGTATAGGGCTGCCTCTTCTATGTTGATGTCATTCTGTGTTAATGTTTCATGATTAACTGAATGTCTTTGTTTTGTTTCAGACTTCCCCAAAAAATATTTTTGAACAATTTGGTTTACTGTGATTTTTTATTATTCAAGTCAAAATATATCACATTTAAAAGCAATTAAACTAACCCCTCTAAGGACAAACGCTATTAATCAAATCAGAAGGAATATTATAAAAGATACAAGTCATCTTGAAGAGTACAAAAAACAAACAGTGCTTCCTAGTACTATAAATACAAAAGTACATTATTCATACAGATGCAGGTGAAAAAATAATAAAGGAGCGTCGCAGCAGTCGTGTTTGCATCAATTTTTGATGCACATTTTTAAAATAGAGCATTGCTGAGTTTCATAAAAAAAAAATATATATATATATATATTCTTGCTTAAGGCAGTTTTTGCTTTTGTAGGTTTCTTTGGCATAAAAGCAGTTGATATGGTTTGACTGTGGCAAATCGATTTTGACAAAACAAACATGCTACCTGCCAGACTTGCCTTATAATGATCCTGTTTATCATTGCTCTCCACTCTTTCCTGATCCTTCCTGGAACACCAGGAGAGTCATGTTAGGATGCTCTTCGTCGACGGCAGCTCAGCTTTCAACACCACACAATCCCCAACATCTAGGTTAGAAAACTGGCAGATAAATGCCTCCTCACACTTGCACGCAGCTGGCCTAGGAACACTTTCACAAACCGTCCACATTCTGTCAAACCTGGCCTCCCCCTCTCTACGGTTCTCTACAAGGAAGTGTGCTGAGCTCTCTGCTGTAATCTTTCTACACACGACTGCAGGCTAGCTCACCTGAACTACAAACACCACAGCCATGCTCAGAAAAACTCAGAGACTCCACTACCTGATTGTTTTTAGGAAAAATGGGCTAAATGAACAGATGCTGTTGAACTTGTATCACTTTGTTATTGAGAGTGTTTTAGCTTTTTTGATATTTCAGATGAATGTTGCTTAAAAGCCCAGAGTAACACAATTATCCCCAAATGTTTTATTTATCAAACCACTTTTCTCAATAATTATCTTAATGCAGCGTATACCAGCTGTGAAAGCCTTTTCAAAAATGAACACATATTTTTTTGTTTATTTGTTTTTTCTAGTTGTTTGATGAAGTTTGCACAAAATAGGCAACCATGGTTGTTTCTAAGTACCAAACACTAAATGAGCATATTGGAGAGGAGTGGTTCCCAAAGTTGAGACTGGGTCACATGACATTAAATGAAATTAAATAATATTTTTAAAAATATTAGTAAAAATAATAACTTTTGTATATTTAAAAAATTGACATCCTTGAGTTTTGATGAAGTTAGAAGCTTCAATAAATAAAATGGGACAAACTGAGCTGTGGGTTCTTCACCAGGTGAAGCTGCACACTTTTATTTAATTGGTATTACTTTGTAGAAAATTGATTTGTTTTTGTAAATAAGGCCAATTCAGACTGGCTGTTATTAATTTACGAGACCATTAACAACACATACTGTAATACCCAAGGGGTGAATATTTTTATAGGCACTAGAAAACTTGCTACAGCAAGCAATAAACAAACAAAATGAAACAATAATAAATAAAAAACAGCTTTTTTTTCAGCTCTTTTTTCCCACACATTAGTGCCACTTAAATCAAAAATCTATCATTTTTTGACCCTATAAACTCCATCCAATGCATGACAGGGAGGATTTCAAGGTACTGACTTTCTTTAAAGGTTAAGCTAAGAGAGTAAAATCATGAAGGTTTTACTAAAACAAACTAAATCCTCCACCCTGCTATCAGCCATTTCAGTCTTTTACACAGGTCTTTCTGTAAAGACTCATTTCCTGGCCTGCAGTCATTCAGTGTTTTTGTTTTTAGCTTATCTATTTTCACTGATATCCATTTGACAGCTCATTCTCTCCATTCTATTATTGCTATAATCGTGTTGAGGAAGCAAGAACACCCAAGGCATTTTTATATCTTTAAAAACCAACTCTAACAATAAAGGGATGGAGAGGTAACCAGCAAGGGCAAAAACTTAAGGCAGAATAAAAAAACCTTTTAAACTACAACACCACACTACAAAATCATCTGCAGGGGAGGTGGATTAATGAGGTATTCCTTTTAAAATATGTCATTATTCAACTTGAGCAGGGCCATGCAATGGTTTATCAATGATTTCCATTTATTTTTTAAACAATAGACAAGAAGATGTTTAGGTAAATTATTGCATCTCTGCAAATACGAACTGGTGTTTTGCACAGTTGAGCAGTTCTCCTTTCACGCTGCAGAAATAAATCAAAATATAATTTTCTGCAACAACCCTTGTGTGAGCAAAGACTAAAGTTCCACAGCTGTGACTTTCTAAAGAAATAAGCTCCCTTCATTAAATGCACCACAAGATCATATGCACTGGGAGTGAGGTCTTAGCTGGCAGCAGATGGAAAAGATGAAGGTCAATATTAAAAAAAACAAAAAATTCCACATTTAAAACCAGCAATACTTGAATGAGTTCATTGATTTGATGAAGACTGAAATTTTTAGAGCAATACCCAGTGACAAAACTCTCTTTTAACAGTGTTTGCGGGAATTAAAGAGCCCCCCACCCCAACAGGTTGAGGTCATGTGTGCTTGAGAGCGAAAACTTTCTTTACTCAAGTACCTTCTCTCACCGTGGCTTTCATTTATGTCAAAACAGAGAAAATCACAATGATGGTACAGCGAACATTGGATTGTCACTTTGCGCAGAGACTGTCAGACCACAGAGGTGAAAGGGGCAGAAGGAAAGTAAACCAAAAATAGCAACGTGATACAGTTCGGCACATGGCGGAGTGGATGAGCAGGACAGGAAATGTTCTGTGAAGGGTGGCCGTCAGTCAGGAACCGTTTGCTCCCTGTTCTTAAAACTAACTTTTATTCCCAACGTTCTGACCTGAAGTTTCACTCATGAATAGAATATAATAGAATGGAATAGTCTTTAATGTCAGGGGGTGATCAGGATGGAGGTGGTCTTTGTTATTATCTTAGGAGGATCTTCAAAAGTAAGATAAATCTGAGCTGTAAGGATCCAGTGATTCAGAATAATTATAACAAATTAAAAAAAAACTTTTATTTATGACTATTGAGCTCCACAAAGTAAGACAACATGCAATTGCAAAGGTAGATTTATATTATAAATGTTTTAAACCAAGTTATTAAACAAGGCTGTTGTTTCAAGATAAATTTCAATGAGGTGACTTCACTAACCTGCATTGTTTAAAAATGAAGTGAAAATGTTTATTTTTTGAGCGCTGCCATTTTGTTTTTCGAACCAGAGTCTACACACTAATCAGTGAGGCTGCATAAATGTCTTGCTCGCACAACTTAGTCAGAAAAATGTCCCATTCATTTTAAACAGAGGCAGGACTTTGGAGTAAGTACTGGAAGCAGCCACTAGAGGGCGTTTGTCCTGTAGGGCTCCAACATCTGGCCTCTGGTCTTGTGTCCAGTTATAATACTGTATATCAATGTGCTGTCCATACACACACACACACACACACACACACACACACACATCTATAAATAAATAATTATATTATATAAACTTTTTTTCTGTCATGTGACACATTCTGGAAATAAAAATATTGGAAAACTTGGTTTAAAGCCAACAGTGGAGGGGAGGAGACCTGAAGGGTCACAGACGTTGACCTCCAAAACCATTTTTTCTCAGAAACATTCCCAAATAAACAACAACCTTGAACAAAAATAAAAGGACGTCCCACCTGCTGAGTTTCAGAAGATAAATGAAAGTTTTACTTCTGTATTTTATATTTATATATCTTCTATGACAACACAGTCAGACGCGCTTAAAAATCAAAAGTAATTATTTGCAGATTAACAACATAGTTTACAACTGATTACTCAAACTGTATAAACTAAGGAACTGTATTTATAATTGTGATTATTGACTTCACTTTAGCTATTTTTTCCATTTTAGTAAAACTGCACTTTAAATAAGAACTCTTTGTCTCCTAATAATTAGGCTACATGTTCATGTTCATGTCTAAACAACATGTTCATGTTGTTTTGTTTTTTTAGGTGTGTGTGTGTTTGTGTGTACTTGTTTCTACTACAGAGTGAGGACAATTTTTGCCATAGTTACTATCAAAGTGAGGTCTTTGATGTAACGTGAAGACCTCTCCTCACTTTATTTGCAGCTCTATGTGCTTTACATGTTAGGTTTAGAGGTATGGTGTGACTTGAGTTTTGGTTCAGGTTAGTGTTAGGAATAGACCGGTAATGGTTAATTTTAGGGACAATGTCTGTGTTAGGCATAAATGCATGTACAAAAATGAATGGAAGTCAATACAATGTCCTCAGTTTAATGCAAGTACAAGGATGTGTGTGTTTGTTTTATTTTTATGTATTATCTAAGTGGCTCAGTTGGTTCTCTACAGACTCAAAGTAGGCATTTCTTAAGCATAAACACTGATTGGTTAAATGTAATTGCTCTGTCTTTTGAAAAGGTAGGTTGTTGTTGTTTTTCTTTCACTTTTGACATTAACTACTTTCATATTGATTTTAGCAGACAAAACTGATTTAGTTTATTTTTTAATAACATCACAATATATCATTAAAAACATTTAGTTCTCCCTATTTCCAAATATCTAAAAAAAAAAAAGAAAAAAAATCTGCTACCAACTGATGTTGCTCCTATGCAACCAGGAGTTCTTTGTTAAGAGAAGCGGAAATAATGAATGAAGTTGTCAAGTCAGACATTGGCAGCGTCTTCATGAAAACGGTCGGCTAACATGATCTGCTGGTATTATTCCCAGGTCTTTTACTTCAGTTCAAGGAATAAGGTTGTGGAACAACTTGGCTAGCAATTATAAAAATGCTGCTTCAATTAAGTTATTTGGAAGAATGGTTAAATATGATCTTTTCATTTAATGATATCGTGTTGTGTTGGGTTGAATTTTGTTTTGTTTTTAATTAAATGAAATAAATAAACAAAAAATAAGTCTTCGGATGACCTCGGTTACAACAGCAAGTTCATGAACCTAAATAATTAGAATAAATAAATAAATGAAAGTCTGATGCTAGAAAAATAAGCCAACGATGGGAAGAAACACCTAAGCGACGATCTTCCAATCAGGTGTGTCCCTTGAGAAATGCCTTCCTTTGGAAACGCCTACTTGTCTGCAGACTTGTCGCATCAAATCCTGGCCGGGGACCTTTGCATGTTCAATTCAATTCAGTCTATTTATATAGTGCCAGGTCACAACAATTGTTGTCTCAGAGCTCTGTACACAAAAAACAATAAAAGCTGAAGAAGAAGCCAGCAGACTGAGCCGAATCTTCGCTTCGTCACAGTCTCCCATCCTGAGCAGCACGGTGTTTTCTCCATGCATGTGTGGGTTTTCTCTGGGTACTTCAGTGTCCTCCCACAGACCAAAAACATGAATGTTAGGTTAACTGTAACTTTAAATTGTTCCTAAGTTTGTTTGTCTTTATGTGCAGGCTGTACCCCGCCCCTTGCAATGTGCCTGCTGGATATTGGCAATGATGACCCCTGTGACCCTGAAAGGAAGAAGCAGGTTAAGAAAATGGATGTTCTCTTAGTAAACAAGCTACTGTTCACCAGCACTTAGACCTTTCAGTTCTCGGCAAAAAGCTTGCGTTAGCTTCTGCCAGAGTGAGAAAGTCAGCACCCTAAATCTCTACACTGAAAAGTTCCTGTTGCAAATGAAGAATAATGTGTTGCCTTTTCTTAAACCAACACATTACTATCTGTCACATCCATTTATATTGATCAGAATTAATACATTTTTGGAATGTGTTTGTGGAAAGTCAGAAAATTCCTAAAAGGTGAAATAGCTCAATAGAAGCAAAAGAGCCTTTTAAGGCTGATTGTTAAGTGATTCTGAAATATTTCTGCTTTTTAGGAAAATTGTTATTTGTAATAACGTCAAACTTAATTGGTGATTATGCAGCTGCATCTCTTGAACAAAGAAAGTTTTTATGAACTTTGGTTAAGTTGGACTAATGATCTGGATTATGTTCAAGCCCTCGTGGACGTATTTGTAAAAGTTTTGTTAATTTCTCTTTTTGTTATATGAATCCTGCTTATGCCTGCTTCGGGGCGAACATTAAAAACGACTGCAGCATCATGCTATCTCTGAAAGTGACATTCACCACAGTTCCTGCTGGTTTGACCTTCTCTGCTGCTTTGACAGATTTCTCGGTGCCAAACTCAGAATTTGTGGCACAAACACTGTAACAGCACGGATTCCTTCCTGCTGGTTTGTTTTTTTGTAAATGCCCGTATTCCTCTTTTTTAAAAGTGCATCTACATTACTTTTCCCCGGGATTTCTGTCACAACTTCTGGCTTCTGCATGACCTCCCAGACCCTTTCATTCATCCAAAAAAAAAAAGAGCCCAAGGTCATTTAAGGGCTGTGGTAGAGAGAAATTGTATTTGACAGATACATGGATTTTTCCTCTTGTAATATATTCAAGAAAGTGAGTCACAGCTTCTGTTTGTTTCAGCTTAGATTGAGAAGTTGTGCATTGTAAGCTGAAAGTGCTGCTCATTTATGTGCAGAAACATGTGAGTCACTGTCTCATCATCCTAACTGACAACGCTGATTTATCTCCCCACTTGATAATGCTTCATAGCAGGCTGCCTCTCAACAACATATAGCTTTCTTTACTTCATATTTAACAAGCCTTGCAAAGAAGGTGACACCTTTCAAATCACAACTTACTTGTCAGGAACTATTTTTTTTATTTGCTGGTAGAATATGTTGACATAAAAGCTGCACAATCAGCAGCTTTTTAATGATTAATATTTATATATCATATAATTCATAAAGATCAATTATTAAGACAACTTGTTGCCTCTGCTGCTTCTTACAGCTGTTCAATTAAATTTTTCCTATAATTCTCTTGCTTTTTTACTTAAAAATAACCTTTTTTTTAGTAAATCTACTCACCAGAGAGGCAGATTTTGGTGTGACAAACGGATAATTGAACTCTCTTCTGCGTTCCACTCAAACAGTGTTTTATTTGATCAGTCTCCGTTGTTTCACACGTGTTAAACAGAAACCTGTTGTTCCAGATGCAGAGCCAAAGATGCTTACTCATGCCTTAGGCCCCATTTACAAGGAGCTGGTTTTCAGTGAAACCGCAACAAATGCTGAGCTGTAAGGCAAAGCTTTGTGTTTATATTCATAAGTTTATGTTCATCAGTCAGTCTACGTTCCTACCCTCGCCTATGGCCATCTAATCATAATTAGATGTAGTATTTAGCCGATAACAATTATCCCCTGGAGCCCCTGGATGCCGGCACGCCCTAGTCACATGTCCAGTTTAAATCATTCTTGTGAGATTGATTTGATCTCAATAAAAATCGGTTCCAAATTGTGTCAAAAGTACAGATATCAGGCATACATCAATTTTTAAATTGTTTGATAGACCAAGTACAACCGGAGTTATGATAAAGAAATTACATAACTTTCTTAAAAAAATGTTTGTTATATTTGAATTAGAAAGGAGCATCGAGCAGACTGACCGTGGAAATCTCCATTCAGTCTACCTGGCGGCATTAATCCTATTAATCGTCAAGTGCAAAAAATAATCGATTAAAGTTTTTCTGACGATTAATTGCACATGATCCTTTTTTGACCAACCATAATTGCAGATACAACTGGACGAAATTAGTTTTATCCGCAGGGTAGCTGGACTCTCTTAGAGAGAGGGTGATAAGTTCAGTTATTCGAGAGAGCGGCTGCTCCTCCGCATCGAGAGGAGCCAGGTGTTTCGGGCATCTGGTAAGGATGCCTCCTGAACGCCTCTCTAGGGAGGTGATTCAGGCATGTTCAACTGGGAGGAGGCCCCAAGGCAGACTCAGGACAAGCTGGAGAGACTATGTCTATCAGCTGACCTGGGAACGATGACAATCGAAACTGTTGTTCCCATGCAAAAGAGGACCATCAGCCTAACAGTAGATCATTAGTGTCCTGATCATCACCTATTGTTCATAGAGGATCATGTGCACCATCACCCGACTATCATTGAGGCCCTGATTATCTCCTATTGCTCACAGGGGGAGCCATACTTGCAATAACAGCATTGTAAGAGGGAGAAAACTGGATACAGAGACCTCCACCGCTGTTTAATTATGGATGATTTTTCTTCACAAAAAATGCTTCCTTTACTCCTCTCCTTTCAAACCAACATTCCCCTATCAAGGATCCCTGAAGGAGTGACCACTGACCTTAAGATGAGTGTAAACTGCAGAATCCTGGCCTGATGATGTAGCTCTTCTGTGTTGGCCCATTCTTTGGCTTACAGAACACATACGTTTAGGTCCAGTAACTCCAGTTAGCTACATGTTACATGGTCTTGACTAAAGACACATGGGGATAAAGCATTTTAGGTTGTTCATCCTAAATTTTGGAACACATTATCTTTGGGAGCTGCGAACTCAGTGTAAATTTTTAGAAATAAGCTAAAAATTTACCTTTTTAAGCAGGCTTTAAACATGGCCGTCTGAGCTTTAATCTTGTTTTATTATTGCTTTATTGTTCAATGTATTTTTATGCTCCATCTATTCTGTTTAGTTGTGAAGCACTCTGTGGCTACTTGAATGAAAAGATTTACAGATAGAAAGTTACTACAAAGATGAGTGAACTGTTTGGTCATTCAGGATCAGCAGTTAAGTCTGAAAGAATGATACAAAAAACAAATTTATCACCTTTTCCTGTATCTAAGCAGTCATAGCAAAAGGAGGCAGATGGTGTTCTGCAAGTGTTATGTTGCATCATTAAGTTTTTATTATCCCTTCAAAAATGCCTGCATCTTAAAAAAATATTTAAATTTAAGGGACTAACAGGTGAAGATTTATGGGCTTGATTACGAGTCAACACCCTTTAAGATTGCAAATTAATCTTCAAAATCACATCTAGAGTTTTGAGCTGTAAATTGTGGTTTGATTTGTAATGAAGTTGTTACAGTCTAATCAGTTTGAATTAAAAATTTGTCTTATTATGCTGCAGTCACACGCAGTGTTGAAAGTATTTTTTTTTTATTAAAAGCTTCTAAACAGTAGCAGTACACCAGGATGAATGATGTAATCATCACCGGACTGCGTGTCAAACCCCGCTCCTACGCCGGGGCGGTGGCG
>JARVJO010030978.1:0-10586 GCA_031762555.1 Cynodonichthys magdalenae | reverse complement strand
TCTGTTCCTTATCCATTGAATTATTTGAACATAAATAGAAATGAGATAAACAGAATTATCCAAAAACTAAACTTGTTCAGTATAATGGGGATCTCTTTTAGAAACGAGTTCCTTTTTGAGAGTCCGAATTAAAGCAGGAAACCGATCCAGTTCATAAAGTTTCTATCATCACATCACTGTTACCCATTTGACCCGGCGCCTCCCTCTGGCTTGGGCTCATGGCAAATTGCATCGTTCTTCATAAACCAGTAACAGTGTTCTCCAGAACTGAGCCCCTTGAAAATGACATCATTGTAGGAGAGGACTTTAGCTCACTTATCAGGTGAGGCAGTTTTCTGACAACAAAATCCTGAAATCTTAAATGTAGAAACATTTTGTGCCTGATTGTGTTGTTTCAGATCGAGGCGTGCTCAGGAACTAGTTGTTCTCACAACAATCTTAATAATAGTATTAAAAAACTGAATGCACGTTGATTATAAAATATTCTAACCATCTCAAGCATAAATATGTATAGGAGAAATGCATTTAAAACTCAGTCTAAATTAATACATTTCTTAAAATTAATTAAAGGTAGTACATAAAAGCTCCTATGTCTCCTCTGTCTTGGCACACAAGTCATCATGTTTCTGTTATCATTCTAAACCTACCTGTCTTTTTATCAGTGGAAATTTCACTGGTAGGATGGGTTTTAAAAAGGGATATTATGTATTTTCAAGGCAATTCTATACCATCAAGTAACTGTTATTTTCATTTGTTATGAAAATGCTGTTTAATCAAAAATAAATTTGACTTTTCATGATATTCTATCTAAACGCCTTGAAATTGGCCTCTATCTCTTTAAGAACTTTTCAAAACTCCCACTTCAGCACGTCATCACAGCAACGCTTCAAAGGAGGGGTGCTCTGTGGGGCGAGAGCTTGGCTGGGGACTGAGCTCCAGGAAGGAGCTTTGTTTAAATAGGGGAGTTTTATATCAGCAAGGATGTCTCAAACATGCACGGAAGAGTTAAAGCAACACTCTGTTCATGTTTTTGATGAAGGAATGACATAACATGATATGCAGCTTGAAAAAGTCAATTTTGCACCCCACCCCCACCATCACCATCAAATGAAAAGTCCTATTTAGGATTGAAGGGCAGTTTGGTCCACAATTTAGAAGCTCCCGCAGCAAAAGCTTGATATTTATTTATTTATATTGTTTTTATTCATTTTTGGGATACTCTGGAGGAGCTGATACGAGTGAGCAGAAAGGGCTGTGCTAAAGAAGAAGTGTCTCATCAACACACCTGGTTCAGTGATTGAATCCCTTCAAATTCTACAGAAGCATGTTAATCAATGTTAATGACTTAAAAAAAAAGAAGCATGTTAATCATTCAAATCAGGTGTTATGAAATGGAGAAACGTGTTACATAGTGGGTTTGGGCCGAGCAGAGGAGTGTTTGTGTTTTTGTGTTTTAACTAGTGACACTTTTGGCAAACATCACCCGCAGTCGGTTGTTGAAAACAAAGAAAACTGTTACTGTTACTGCCTCTGGTCATGTTCCAACCTAAAACCCGTTCATGTGTCACACAGAATGATGAAATTTGCTGTTTGTGAAAACTTGTGAGGTCCTGACCTCTCAGTGCTTTGTGAAGCCTTTTGTCTGTGAGCTGGTGGGGTCTGATGCCCCCTGAGAAGCTCCTGTTTCAGAGAATTACTAAAATGTGCAAGAAGCTTTCAGGTTGAGTGCAGAAGGTTGCTTTTTCTTGTAAACTAGAGGTTATATTGATGACTCAGCTGAGGGAGTATAAATCCTGCATGTTCAGTATGTTTATCAGGAATCACTCAAAGAACCTTAAATGTGTCTGTTTGACTAAACTCTTGTTTTTCCTGGTCACTAAATATATAGTAGCACAAACCTAGAGAACATTAACAGGCTAAGAAGTTTTGAGTGACTTCAGCAGTTTTTACCTTAAAAGAAAAGACCAAGTGCTGGCATCTTGTGGAGAAGATTCTGTCTGATTCATAGTGCGTGTGTGAGTGTGCTTGCACTTGTATTTGTTAGTGTTGGAGCTATTTATTCTTTATCTTTATTACTTTGTTCATAGTTACTTATTTTTGGGTTATAAGGTTTATTTGTATGTTATTAACTGTTTTTTTTTCATTTTGTTTGTTGCCTTTGTTATTTTCAGACAGGAAAAACTATGGGGCCATTTTCTATAAGTATAGTGACTGGTATAGGACCAGCATGCACTGGGATTTAGGGTATAGAAACAACTGGAAATGAATGGACGTCAATGACCAGTCCTAATGAGAATGATAATACAAACTTGTGTGTGGGGTGTGTTTGTGTGTGTTTTGTGGTTTAATTTGTGACACTTTTAGCAAACATCTGCCACCAGCCGTTCATCAGTTATAGATTCTGTAACTACAGCACTAAAGTACTAAAAAATTGAGTCAAAACCTTTTTTGTTGTTCCAAGTATCACCCTCAAGTAATAAGTAGCAACTCATGAATTTATGCTGTTACAAGAAGTTTGAGTTCAGTGTCATTGCTCACAATCTCTTGGTAAAATGACTGTCAGACAAATCAGTAAAAGTGTAAACATATTTTTCTACATTAATAAATAAGTTTCATTTGAATTCAAATTTGTGAATATCAAAAATGTGCAACAATATGATCTACTAAAAAATAAATCTGTAAAATACTGTAATTTGTTGAAGTTGGTTTAAGAAACTTTTAGTCCTTTTTCTTTGTGATTTTATCTAAAAAAACAAACTCAAATTAGAAAGTACATACAAAAAAATATTTTTGAAACTTTTTTTATTTTTGCAGTTTAATGTTCATGTCACACGTTAGACTTTATTCTAAATCTGAATGCATCAATGACGTTTCTAAGATGCTTTGGCTGTAAAACTTTTTCCACACATGTAGCAGCAGAAAGGCTTTTCTCCTGGATGCACAGGTGATGCTGCAAACCTGATAGCTGAGCAAATGTCTTCCCACACTGGTGACAGGGGTACGCCTTTTCTCCCGTGTGGATACGCTGATGACACTTCAGAACACATGAAGTCCTGAATCTCTTCCCACACGTGTCGCAGGGAAAAGTCTTTTCTCCTGTGTGGATGCGCAGGTGATTCTTCAAACTTGATAACTCCCTAAAAGTCTTCCCACACTGGTGACAGTGGTACGGCTTTTCTCCTGTGTGGATGCGCAGGTGATACTGCAAACCTGATAACCACTTATAAGTCTTCCCACACTGGTGACAGAGGTAAGGTTTTTCTCCCGTGTGGACGCGTAGATGACGTTTTAAACGGCTCAAAAGAAGGAAACGCTTCCCACAGTCATCACAGAAGTGGAGCTTCTTTTCCTGGATAGGCGGATTCAGTTGTTCTTTTGGGAATTCATCCTTTTCTATATTTTCAGGTGTTTCTTGTTTTATCCAGATCTGGTTTGTAGAAGAAAAATGCCCCCCCTGCAAAAATAAATAAATAAATAAAAAACAAGAAAAAAATTATACAAACTCACAGAATCAATGTAAATATAGATGCAAATTGCAGAATCAAAATTATATAAGTAAATAACTCATGGACAAGACTAGTCTGGTTCAATAATCATTTACCTTAATTCTTAAAGCAACAGCATCAAAATAAAAGCCAGAGAGAAAATCAAAGAATTTGTTTATATTTAAAAATATGTATTAAAAACATTTCTAAATCTTTTTTTAAACATAAACAGATGCTACACAGTACAGGTTTTAGATGTTGTTGCATAATTTATGTTATATTTTTTAACCTTTTGTAGCTAAAACATGATTTGACAGTTTTGAATAAAACCTAAAATATTTTAAATGATTCAGGCGTCTCCTAGCAAACAGTTTATGTTACTTGGACACCCAGGGTTACTTGCTGAGTAAATAGCTACCAAAGTCAGATTTCTGCAAAAAATGACTAATTGAAGTAACTTACCCCTGCCAGTGACAGGGTTTGGTTGTCAGCACCAGTTTCCTCCTTTATATCCATGAATCACCTCTAGAACAGTAAAATTAACACAAGTTTAGAAAAAAGTTCACAACATAACAATAAAAAGAGATACACTGCTAAAATATACATGTATTCAATTGATAATCTATTTTTTACAACAAAAACAAAATATTTAAGGACTTGACTCTTTGCCTTTTAACTTGTACTAATATGTTTGACTTTAGCTTGAAAATGTTTCACTATATGCAAAATAATACATGTGCAACAGTAAATATGTTAGTTCAGAAAACATTAAAACAAGTATTTACAAGAAAGCAGCACAAATGGAAGAGTTATTCCTACCGTTTCTGTAAAAGTGTTGAGTTGTCTTCAGCAGATGAATAAGCTTCTCTCAGGCTACAAAGTGTGGCACATTTAAAAAATACTGGCATGATTCTCTTGGTGACCAAAGCTGAGATTGGTTCAAAAGTTCCAGAAGTGATTTAAAAATATACACCTAATAATAAACAAGTTGCATTTAGCATGATTAAAACAGCATTAGTCTTGAATATTGTCTCCTTTTAAAGATGTCCACACGCTGCTGTGAAAATGTGCCCACTGGGTCAATATTATAGATCATCCACCACCTTCGGTGTCAACAAATTGTAAAATAAAAAAAATGCAACGTTCAAAATGGAATGTCTGAATAAATACAGAAATCCACTGGATTTACTCTCAAAACCTTTATTCTTGTCTCTGACTCCATACAGTTTTAGCAGTACACCCCACAGGCCTCAGTGATCTTGGGCTAAACATCCCAGTCTGTCTAGACTGGATCTGAACAGAGACTCTGCAAAACTCCCCCAAAACTAAAAACATCAACATTATAACCTCTTCAGTCTCTTTCTAGTTACACCGCTGAAGGTGGTAACTTTTACGTCAGACATAGAACATAACTAACATTTGTTTATACTGACAGAAAGAACACATTGATAAGACACACCAACTCTGTCTGTTTTAAACTTACTGCTGCAATGATCAGGAAGTGTAAAATATAAAACTGCATCAAACATTTAGTTGATCAATTACTAAATTTTCTTCAAGCCTATTGAACCTTTATTTGGTTGTAAGTATTTCAAACTTATATTTGCAGTGTATTTGGTTTCTAACATACACATGTTACAATTGTCTAAGGTGAGGTTAAAGTGAGGCCGTTTTGTTTGAAACAATCTTAATCACAGTATAAAAACAAACTGATTGCACATTGATTATAAATATATTCTAAACATATAGGAAATGGTTCTAAGAATCAAAATCTAAATCTTACATTAGAAGCAAAGAAAAATGCTGAATCTGGTCTTTCCAACCTAAAACCCGTTTTCCTTCCCTTCATGTGTCCTACAGAAAAAACTTAATGTTTTCTCTCATCACTGAGTCCAAAAAACCTCTAAAACATGCAGGAGGAGGGTCCTCACGGTGTCACTCCCTTCTGGAGGGGCGGAGCCTGTTAGCAGGAAAAGGGTATAAAACTTGCTGCTTCTTTGAGAGAACAGATCCAAAAAAGATCTGCTTTTTGGTTTGCTGCATTTGCATCATCTTTATTTCCAAAAGATGACTTGGATCATGAAGAGTTTTTTCGTCACTCTGGCTGTTCTGTTTCTTTGGCGAGTGGAGGAAGGAGCAGAGGCCTGTGAATGTCTCCCTGACCCTGTTCATCCTCAGCAGAGTTTCTGCAACTCAGATATTGGTGAGTTTTTTTTTTTTTTTTTTTTTTTAATGAATTACATAGAAGCAACACAGCAGTCCAATTCAAAGAAAACCATGATTCAATCATTTTTATTTGCAGCCAACAATTCTCACAATGGCTTTAAAGATTTTTGGAGGAGAGACACTAACAAATGTTTCAAGGTCAGTTATTCACAATTCAAAAACTTACTTCCTTTTTCGTTTACCCCTGCCCTCCAAGGCCTCGTTTTCCGTTTCCGTGTTGAGGTTTGATGTCACCTCAGCCAGGCGACATTTCTGCCTTGCCTGCAAGTAGTCATCTGAAACAACATAACAAAAAGTAGTCAATACTTTTATCAAATTTATAAAAAGTAAACATTCAAATACTGTTATCAATATGAATAACAGCACTTTATCACTACAATGAAGAATTTTTATCTTGTACTCATTCCATTTAGATGGGTCTCTGACCTCCACTCTTTTTCTGGCCATCTTTTCTGCCAACGAACTACTGCAGCTACCTGGCCACCAGCAGAGCTTGTCATCACCATGGATCCAGGATGATGCTACAATCTCAACCTCTTTTGTGACGTTCTCTTCACCATTTACAATGTTTTTGAGTTGGAATTCCACCACAGAATAAGTTATTCCTATGCACAAAAAAAAAAAAAAAACTCACACCAGCAGATCAGACAATATGATTGTTTATAATCTTTCTATAAGGCATGGTCCCGGTGGTGTGTAATATGTATGTGATGTGTGCAAGTGGGGCTCTAGGTCCCCTTGGTTTTGTTTATCCCTCCCCATTTCAGCTGGGGTGTGTTCCACGTTGTTTGTCCCTATGCCTGTTCCTATGTGTTTTCCTGCTTTAACACAGAGGATGGGGACACCCCCCCCCAAAAAAAAAACAAAACAGAAAACCGATTAATAAATGTACTTGAAGTCAAAGATAAAAAATGCAATACACAATACCTGAATGCCCATCACAATTGAAAGTTTTAATCATTAGGATTAGTGTCTGATAATGATTGCAGCAGAGGCAGTGCCACAAATGTAGGTTTGCCTTTTTCGGGGAAAAGAGCACATTTACATCTGATGTCATTAGCTCTAACTAGTTCCTGCTCTGGTCTCAAGTGGGACACTCGATAAATTGACAAAGCCTTAGAAATCACAGGGTAGGTGAAGTAATCACCACACTTGCCAAATAACTGAACAAGCACAAACTGTTCATCACCACATGTAATGATGTTCTGGACCAAACCAACCTGTTTATTCACCTGCACACAGTTCTCTCCATCTGTGGATGTAATGCATCCCAAGTCCAAGTGCAGTTCTCTGTACTGCTCATAGGCAAGCACACTGCCACCCAAAGGCAGCAGACCATTAAAATGCTACCTTTTTACCACGTTCACCTCATGCAGATCAATTGGAAAGTTGTCTTTTTCTCCAATAGTCTCCTTATGATTTGTGACAAGACAGAATTTGGTTTCCTAAGCATGTGCTTTATTTTCCCAAGAAAGTTATCAAAAGTGGAATGCTGAAATATTCTCCAAACAACCATGCAAAAAAAAAAACTTCATCTGGTAAAGTATGAGGCCATGGACATTATAAACCAAGTTTCTCTGCCCATACAAAAGGCCAAAATGCTCCACAAACTGAACCAGAAGTTGACGAGCAAATTGACAATAGTTTGTGCACAGTGCTGGTGAGAGTAAGAAACGCATTGCTACCGAAAACAACGTTCTGTTACATTGCACCATCAAGTACTTTCAGCAAAACAACAGGTCCAGAATATAGCAGAAACTGGCAGAACTCAGTGGCTCCGTCAGCCTCTCTTTCATCACACTCTCAATCATCCATCCTTTCTGGTTCACTTTGACTACAATGTCTTTCAGGAGTTTTTCTTTTGGCATGGTGATTTACTTAAAAATCACCATCGGTGGAAGCTTTTGTCCAGATGTCGTGCAGCTCAGAACGCACGTGAAATGCGTTTTCTCATGGCCTGTTTTCACGGTAATGGACGACTCCCTTTTTTTAAAATTTATAGTCCTAGTGACAGGCAAGTCGAAAGTCAAAGGCACTTCATCCATGTTTATGATGTCGTCTGGTTCGATAGAATTTTCATCTATATTTGATTCGATACATTTTTGGAAGTTTGCAACTTTTTCCTCGTAGTCGAGTGGGAATTGCTGACAAAGTGCCCTGATGGAGAGGCCTTTCGTCTCATAAATCTGAGACACCACGATGGTCCACCTTTAAAATTGTTTGTTTTTTTTCTGTGGCGATTGTTTTCGCTTTCAGTCGGATCTGCACAGTAGAAACACCATGGCCGTCTGCTCTCTGCATGTTCACCCAGTCTTCAAGATCATTTTCCAGTTCTGGCCATCTGCTTTTCTGACCTCTGAAAGCCTTTGTTGTTGTTTTTTGCATTGAGCTAGTTTTTCGCGCTGTTGTCTCCAACGTCTCACCATTGACTCATTGACACCAAACTTACATGCAGCAGCTCTGTTTCCTTCTTGGACCGCCATCTCAATTGCTTTTAATTTAAAAGCTGCATCATATGCATTTCTTCATGTGTTCTCCATGACGACGACTTGTAAAATGGCTATCACATGCTACGGTAAGCTACCAAACTAACGTCTTCCTTGGCGCTTTTTTGTGCCCTCCTCCTTCTGCATTTCCTGCTGGAACGCCCCTATAAGAAACTTACACCTCTTATAATAAAAGTTATAAGGAAATTATTTAGCAAGGGATCTCTTATTTTTGGTAACCATTTCTTCTGTACCAAAGTGAATGGACAGAACCCAATATGGGAACCAACTCAGTGAATTGAAATTTGATCCATCAATAAATGCGATAATTTATTTACATAATCAAACAAGTCACGAGTGAACAATCAATTTCCTATTAAAAAGCTAAGGATCAGATAATAATAAAACATGCGTCTGAGCTTAACTAATTATTAATCCAGCACTTAAAATAGAAACTTCAAACAGTGGCTCAGATGTTATTTAACCCAGCATTTAAAGGTACTTAAAACTTAGGTTTTTGGCAAGGCATATAGTTTAAAGGAAAGGAGGAAAAGATATTAGTATCTCTACTTATCTTATTTTAAAGAATGTGGGTTTAACCAGAAGAGCGAAGCGTCTCTCACACGACCTCAGCCAAAGCCAGGAACTTAGTAACAAGCCAGCTTTTACCGTGGTGAAGACAGGTATCCCATCAACAGTCCAGGCAGTATGAAGGTTGTGGGGTGAACAAGGAACGTTCCATCCTTACTCGCACTGACCCTCGGGCAGGTACTTTCTCAGCTCCAGTCTGCAGCTCTGAGTCGAGGCAGATTTACACTACATGCGTCTCCGCTCCACTGCGCTGCGGAGTTTGCAGCTGTTCGTTTGCACCTCAATTTATACAGCGTCCGCAAAACTGTCATCTCCGTGAGGAGAGGAGCAGCTGTCTTCCGTTTTGGTGTTAGTTCGGAAGTGTGTGTCTGTTTCACACTCTGAGTGCCGGACCCAAGTTAGTCACTAAAGGGAAGAACTAATTGGTCGGCCCTCAATTTGATTAATTATCAGAACAGAAGATAAAGAAAGATGTTAGTTCAGACTTGCCATCGCCATCTGAAGCTAAACAAGATTATTACTTCTGTACAGCACATGTCATGTTGACCTGATTTGATTTCTCTGATGAGCAAACTTTAAGAATATAACTGAGAAATGAATTACTTCAAAACAAAAACATTTGCAATATGATTCAGGCAAATAAAACACTGGTGTTCCATCAAACTTAAACTATAATTAGTTAAGTTAGATAAGATATTTCCACAGAAAAATGTATACATAACTTAAAATCACATTGGTGGAGAAAAGAGACGTGTCCTCTTTTCTCCTGTAACTTTGATAAACATTGTCTCATGATTACCAGATGCATAACACCCTTAGTTAAGAGAACAATAAATCAAATAAAAAAAAGATTGTTTATTATCTGATTAAGTAAAAGAGAATGCCTCTCTTAAGGTTAAAGTGACCTAAATTCAGTTCTAAGTGGAACAGAGTTTTTGTCTCTTCAAAAGGGCCTGGTAGGGTCACCCAAGTCAAACAGTTCCTAGGTGAGGGATCAGACAAAGTGCAGCCCACAGACCCCTATGATGAGGGAAATCAGTGGATCTGGTGTTACCTCGTCCAGATGCAGGTCACCGGGGCCCCACGCTGGAGCCAAGCCTGGAGGTGGGGCACGTTGGCGAGCGCCTGGTGGCCGGGTTTTTACCCATGGAGCCTGACTGGGCACAGCCCAAAGAGGAGACATGGGTCCCCCTTCCATGAGCTCACCACCTGTGAGGGGCCGTAGTCGAAGGCTGGGACCCTGGCGGTCTGATCCTCAGCAACAGAAGCTGGCTCTAAGGACATGGAATGTCACCTGTATGGTGGGGAAGGAGGTTGAGAGGTTCTGACTAGATATAGTTGAACTCGCATTGACGCATTGCTCTGGCTTTGGAACCAGTCTCCTAGAGAGGGGTTGGACACTCTTTTACTCTGGAGTTGCCCATGCTGAGAGGCGCTGAGCAGGAGTGTGCATACTTATTGCCCCCCATCTTGGTGCCTGTACGTTGGGGTTCACACCTGTGAACGAGAGGGTAGCCTCCCTCCGCTTACATGTGTGGGGACGGGTCCTGACTGTTTCTGCCTAGGTGCCTAACAGCAGTTCAAATTACCCACCTTTTTGGAGTCCTTGGTGGGGGCTCCCTCATATTGCTGGGGGAATTAAACGCTCACATGGGCAATGACCTGTGAGACCTGGAGGGGCGTGGTTAGGAGGAACGGTCCCCCCAATCTGAACCTAAGCAGTGTTTTGTTATTGGACTTCTGTGCTCGTCATGAATTGTCCATAACGAACACCATGTTCAAACATAAGGGTGTCCAT
>JARVJO010030977.1:0-10588 GCA_031762555.1 Cynodonichthys magdalenae | reverse complement strand
CCCGGAACACAGTGGGGTCAAAGTCAAGAGGTGCCGGATCCTGTTCCCGCAGGATCCGGCACAAATTAAGCCCTGCCGATGACAGATGGTTCACGGTTCAAGTCAAAAGGGGGTTGCTCCAGCTAGTGAAGAACTTTCGGACACTCACTCAGCTGGACATCCAGTCTACGTTACTTTTCCAGCGTCTCCTGGTCTGCTTTCAAATGAAGATCAGAGATGAGGGTCTTCTCTGTATCAGCCTCAAAATTAAAACACTTCCCACAGGAAGGTAAACAAGTGCTAGTGGAGCTTTGAGAGTTCCTGTTTGGGACCACGACTGACGTTATTGTGTCCCGACTTTTTAAGATCTGCTCGTTGGCTCTTGAGCTAGATCTTCCAGCCAAACTCTGTAATTTCCCTGAGGGAAAAACAGCTGCTTCTTCTTGAAGCACCAAGTGTGTTCTGCCTGAGCAGTTTAGACTTAAGAAGTTAGTCAAAAGATAAAAAAAAATATTAGTGGTGATCCAGGTGGTGTTTGTCTACCAACCGTCACTTTACATAGACAAAACAATGTCAGATCGTTCTGTTCTTATTTTCAATCTTTGGCAAGATGAATACCAAGTGAAAACTTTAGCTCAGGATATAACTGAGATGAGAATTATTTAAGACAAAATAAAACCTGAGATCTTTGTATAAAACTAAGGCACAAATTAACATTTGAATTCCATGAAAACATAATGACTATATCATAGTGATATAGTTAATAAAAAGAGGAATAAAAAGAAAAACGTATAATCACATTACTGTTGAACAACAGTTGATTAAAAACAATGTTTTGCATAGAACAAATAAAGGAACATTGGAATAAAGTTCTTTTTGTGTTTTTCTTTTTTTATAAAGTATAATGGAAAAGATAGGTTGTTATTCTTTTCATTAATAAACCTTGATATTATTCTTTGATTTATCAAATGGTAAGAACTTTTAGTTAAAAGAAAAATAGAAATCAAAATAAAAGTAGATTATTATGTTGTTATTATTAGATTAAGTAAAACAGAATGTTTCTTTAAAGTTAAGGTGACGTATTGTGGCCTAAATTAAGTACGAACTGGAACAGAGTTTTTGTCTCTATAAAGGGCCCGTCCGAGGCCTGCGGTCAGAGACAGTTTTCTTGATTATTTCACTCGAGGTGACCACTACAATGCGATGTTGCAAAGGTGTGTCAACCAAGACAGCCCCACAACACCAAGAGCCTTGAGGAAATCAGGGAGGATCTTGTCCACCCCTGTAGCCCTGTCACCATGGAGCTTTTTAACTACCTCAGTGACTTCTGCCCCAGTTATAGACAGACCAAAACCATCCTTGGACTCAGCTTCCTCCTTCTCATTCCCACATACCAGTGGGAAAGAGAAGGCCAAAAAAGTATTCATTCCACCTCCCAATGACAGCACTGTTTGAGGTCAATAGCACCTCATATCCAGAACATAAAGTGTTGGTAAAGTGCTGCTGACCTTTAAAACACAATCTGTTCCCATTTACCACATCCTATTTTCAATTGTATTTTTGTTGTTCAGCCACATATAGGCCTGACAGTTATTATCCCATTTTGGGTCATTTGCTGTGCTTTTTTGAAAATGAAAACATTTATTGAATAGTTATTGTTACAAAGGACAAATAAAAGGTTGTTGTAGAAAACAAATGCTTTCCTGTAGAAAAGTCTTAAAGGAAATCTAAGTGATCAGAAAAACTAAAAAGGTAAGGGTTAAATGCTATACATTTGCAATTTAATTTTTCTGATAAAACAAACCCATTTTTAGATTTCCTTACATCAGTTTTCAGAAAAAGTGAAATAAAGGGTACAAAATGAAATTATTTTAAGTTCTCACAGGCTTATTGTCACATTTTATTTTATTTTTATGCTACAAATATCCTTGTAAAAATGTTTGCTAAACAGTTAACAGTGTGATATATGTACATGACTGAACAATATACATGTGGTTTGCAGGGAGCCCATTCTGTGTTAGGCTGTCTGGTCATGATTTTATCAGTGATCCAGCCCACACTGGCTCTGCTGCGCTGTGGACCACAACATCCACGGTAAGAATCTTCACATTGAACCAATTTTTAAAAAACAGTTCACCCAAATCAGTTTTATGTTCTTAAATAGTAAAACCAAAATTATTTGATGTGGCCTACTTTACTTTTTTATTCTATTTTTTGTACCAGCTTAATCTACAAACACACTTCCAATGAAGTTGGGACATTGTGTAAAACAAGTAAAACAGAATACAATGATTTGCAAATCCTTTTCAACCTATATTTAATGTTCAAGTCTCACTTTAAGGGAAGTGTAAGAGTGATTCTTAAGTGTCAGTCCTAGAGCTGATTTACGACACTTTGCTGTGCCACAAAGCTGATCTGGATGAAGTTGTTATAAAACTCCCAGCATGAACCAATCACAGCATCGAATTTCATGTTCAAGAATATTCTGAGAAAAGTCAATATAAAAGTGTGAAAATCCTAAAATAAGTTCACATTTGACACAACAGTGTTTATGCATGTCACGTTGTGACTGTATGTAAATTAGCTACATAAAATTTCCTCATTTGCATCATGAATAAAGGAAATCTTATGGATTATTTCAAAACTGCAGCTTGAATGTTTTTTTACGTCTCAGAGCCTGTTGAGTTTGCACCCTCCTCCTCAACTAAACTAAACAGACAACATCCCCTTGCACACACACACACACACACACAGTCATTATTTGTTTGGTCCGTGGATTTCTTACTGAAATGTGGCGTACAGTCAAATCAAGAAAACTGCGCATGCACAAATAGATCCAGATGTATCAAACCATGCGTACGCTGGAATCCACGCACATTTCTCTTGTACATCACAATCAACATGGAACTGAGTGCACATGAAACTCCTCCCCTGAGATGCTTTAATTTGCATATGTTAAACAGATGCAAATCATTTCCTGCGTGTGACGTACATATTTGCGAGATCCCTGCTCAACAGATGATTTCTAGATTCAGGAAAAGAAATTTTATATAACGACAGCAAGAATAATTCCTAAATAAGTAGGAGAGTAAAAATATGTTTGTCACAGGCAAAGAACAAGTGATTGTGTGTCTGTGTAGGCTTAAAGCTGCTGTTACTGGGGGCACACCCGGCGCAACCATCCATTCTGAGCCTGGAAATATTAACTTTGTGCATGAGTTTATTAACTTAATTACCACAAAAACAGAAGAACTCAGATGTTTGGTTGCATATGGATCTTGTTTATTTAACAGTTGATATGAAGAAACGAGTCACAGTGCCTCAGTGGAGCGTTTTATTGATGTGACATGTTGGCGATTTAAATTTGCAGATGCCGTTCCATGGCTCAGCTCAGCTTAGGGTGGACTGGCACAGTCCCGATCAATCTGCCAGCCATCTCTAGAAAGCCCCTGTGGAACCCCAGTTTGAGTGCAGCTCCTCTACGCTTTGTCATGCTCCCAGACCAACTGCAGCTCCAGGCACAGTTGCAAAGTGATTTTTCTTAGAAGCTGAAAATTATCGATGAGCCAGTCTTCAATGTGGATCTGCAGTATGGCTGTGTATCAGTTCATGGGCTGGGTCCTCATGAGGTTGCATTTGTCAGCTGCATACGTCACTACCCCATGCCGAGTACTGTCCCAATTCAAAGGCTCCTCCTCGTCCTTATCCTCACTGGCCGAGGATATCCCAGAATTCAATGCGCGGGCAGCAAAATAAACAGAGAAACAAAGACGGTGGAGTTTTTATCTTTTTAACAAGTTGGCGTAATTTGGAAATTCACCGCAGACCGAAGAATTTGTTTTTAAAAGTAAGTTTAGCAACTTAGCTGTTTTAATTTGTGCTGCAATAAGATGTTAAATAAAAAAAATGCAACTACAAGTACTGATACTGGAGCTAAACCCGATTTATCGATGTTTTTTAAATTTATTTACGTCTTATTTATTTATTTATTAACGTTTTAACTGTGAAGTTATTCTTCCAGTAAAAAGATATGTAAATACACGTCCCGATGCATTTTGAGTCTGATATGAAACTGATCACTATGGCAACGGGGTAGCGCGTGATCACGCAAACTCACATAAAGCCGACATTAAGCAAAGGGTAGACGGTCTCATTCACAACAGTTCTGAGCAGCCTACCCGGCCCAAGGAGGATGTGGCCCACGTGGCCCAGCTGGACTATGTGCTCATAAGGACCCAGCCCATCAACTGAGACACAGCCTTTGTATATCTGAATACCACCCGGGAAGAAGAAAATTAATAGCTGCAACAACCTGGTCATTTAGAATATTCAGATTGTCAGCTGACCTCATTCTTGAGGTTTAGCCTAGACTAGACCACCTGCCCCCACAGACTTGTCCAGTAGGCACTAGGCATGATGGGTACATCACTTCAGCCTCTCTTTTTACCCTGATGTCCCCATCACTCTGAAACATGGTCCATCTGGATTCAGACCACATGACCTCCTTTAATCGCTCCAGAGTCCAGATTTTATGATTCCCAGCAAAAATATGTTTTTCTCAATTAAGCTTGCTGATAAGTGGTTTCCTTACAGCAACACAGCTGTTTAATCCCAATCTCTTGAGTTACCTTTGTGTTTGTTTTTCTTTTACTACAAATATCATGTAAGAATTGTTTGTGCTCAAAATATCACTTTTTGCTACAGCAGCTAATAATGTAGATGTTCTGTTAAATTTGACAGGCGGTATATATTCAACTTGTCACATGCTTTCATTGGCATAGCAGCAAAAGGCTTAGGTGGTAAGTTCTGTTTTTTTCATTCTGTGTTTGACTCAAAAATATTAACTATAGACTCTTTGTTATAAAGTTTGAAACGTCTACTTTTTATGAAACCACACAGTGGCAGCCATATTCACAGGCCTGAGTAAGATTGACAACACTACGAACTCCTGGTTGATGAGTGTGATGGGTGGTTTTGTGGCATGGGAAGCTATTTTCTACACACTATTGGAGCTCCTCAGTAGATGGAAGAAAAATAAACCAGGTAAAGACATGGTGATGTGAACAAACTTGTTTAAATGAGTGCCTTTTAATAGTGTTTTTATATTATATTTTTATTATATATTTATATTTTTGACCTTTTGAATTTGTATTTTCAGACTGGATGTTTAACTGATCATAGCAAAATGTCCCATCAAAAGCTTGACAGATTTAGGGAAGCTTATAGAGAGTAATCATGGGAAGTAAATGCATTTGTACATTATTGTTAGAAAAGAAAAGGCCACAATTAAAAAACTTAAAACTGACAAATGTAATGGTAAAACCATAAAAATGACTGCTTTTTATTTTTGGTTCATCAGAAAAAGAAAGGCCTTGACAAGGATGGTAACCTCTAGAAAAGATTGGAAATCATTTCACCAAATTTAGAAGTTTAAAGTCCAAGGAAGTGCAGCTAACCTCTGAGCATAACTGCAAAAATACAACTGGTGATAGATTTGTTGTGATAGTTGCAAGTGAAAATAAGGAGATGGATGGTGAACTCAGAACCTTAATTAAAGTTGTGATATAACATATCACATCATAGAGATTTCAGTAGAAATTATCTCTAAGATCAATGGGCCTCATGCAAGAACCGTTCGTTTGAACAGATTTGTTCTTAAGTTGTGCGTACGAGTGATTTAAGGAGAACTTCTGGCATTCACCAATTTTCTCGTACTTTAAGATTTTTTTCAGATACTAACAAAATTCACGTGTGGTCCAGACCTGTCTTATATTTTAGGTGCAGTCAGTCTGCTATTATCCAGATTTTTCTTCACTAATAACTTTATAATTTGTTAGTTTGAAGATATTTTGAGTTGAAAATAAGTCACACTCCATAATTATGTTGACAATAGGTTATTCTGTTTGAATTGGAATTATAATTTTAAATGTATTAATGTACCCTAACAATATAATTTAAATTGGCTATTAATGCGATTGTGTTATACTACAATAAATATTTCAAAATCTCAAACTACAAATCAACTTAAATTTTGCATTAATTGTAATGTCAAGATGTTTTTTAAAAGCCATTTTCATATCAAATTTTTTCTTCTTTAAGTGAATTATGTCAACCTCTTCAACCGTGCTTGCAGCGCAAAGCAAATAACTTATTTCTAGCGGCAGAACAGTTGGAGTACTGGTTGGAATGTGGTTATTTAATTCAATTTATTGATATTTATGTCACCCGTGGGTCATACAGTCACTAACTGTAAAAACCCACTGGAGAGCTGTTATTTCCACAATTCTATGGCTTTCAGGTCCTTTAATTCCACAGCTGATGCTGCTAAAAACCACAGATTTACTTTTCTGAATCTCTGAGAGCAGGACTTCAATCTCCAAACTCATGAAGTTCTTCTTTTTTACTTTGCACTGCTATTTTCACGAATGAACACTTCCAGGTCTGTGGGGCAGGAAACGTAGCCTTATATGGTGTTTTTGGGGTGGTAATTATGCTAATTTCCTCTCCTCATGCACGAGCACCTGAATACAAACAGGTGGTATTCATCATGTTTACGCTGCTCATTTACACACTTTTCCTGAAGATTGAAGCATTTGATGAATCTGATGTGGCATGTTTGTAGGAGCCCTTCATATGAAAAAAAGTAAGAGAAATTTAAGATAAACATACGAAAATGTTCTTGCATGAGGCCCATTGTTTGCAACGGTTGATCAGTTTGTTTTAAAACAGACATCCAGCTCTAGTTTCCTGCAGTGTTTTTAATAATTCTTTCTACCATTTCAATTGATATTTTAAATTTTTTATCCAATTTGTATTATTACAATGTTTAAAAACACATGTTTGAAAAGGTTTTGTGAGATGCAGCCAAATTCCCTCTTTTCCTTGTTTTTGCTCACAGATGCTGCTACATCTTCACAGGAATCAAACAGAGTAAGAAAAAGTGTAATGTCTAAAAACAAAACCAACTAAATTACATGATTCCATTTTGTTAAGTCCACCTTTTTATATTTTACAGGTCCATCTTGGCAGTCTGTTGGTGGCCATTTACTTCCTTGGAAACATTTGCTTTGTGGTGGCTCTATTGAGTGGAATTGGGACATCATAAGCTACCATATTCATCTGTGTATAATACGATCTCATGTATAATATGACCCCCCCTTTTTTGAGCTTAAAAAGCATAAAAAATTAAATCCTCAAGTTACGTCTAATATCTTACAGACTTCAAGATCTTTCAGCCTTTGCAGTCTTTATACATATCACTAAAATGATAATTTAACTGTTAATTTAATTTTAACAACATATGTACTAAAGGTATTTTGACAACAAATGCATATCAGCAAACTATGATTTTGAGCTTTGTAGCAGCATCAGGTAAATTCTGGCATTTTACACATAGTCCACCAGGGGGCAACAACACAAAACTCAGAGACTTCACATGAGATTTGGGCCATCTTCTGGTGGAAAAACTGATTACTGTACTTTGGTAATGCCTATTCGTGAGCGCCCCCTCTGGTGGGGAAACTTTTTTTTGGGAAACAACCCTTTTCAGGACACCGGTAGACGGCCGCCATTACAGACAAACGTGTTTGATGTTATTCCAGGAGCTGCCCTGTCGCACTTTAATGCCATTAGTTTGTTAGCATTACTAAGCTGCAGGACTGCTTTTTTTCTTTTTTTTCTCCACAAGTCGCCTGCCTGGGTTTGTTACTACCTCGCTCATAGGCACGAAGGAGTGTCAGAGGTAAGCTCGCTTCAAGCGCTTTTTGTGACGCGGTCTCATTTCCAGACTCAGGCATATTGTGAATGAGGCTATTTCACTTAAAATACATGAGAGAAAATATTGATCCTAGTATAATACTACCCCCAACTTTGTGGATGATTTTATTTTAGAAGAACCACTTTAGCCAGCTGCTAGCAAAAGTCAGAGAAATGGAAACATTTTATACAAAAAGTTAAAGACAAAAAAAGAAGAAAACCTGCCAAAAAGACTAAAATTGGATGCAAGTATAATGCAAACTATTATATATGGAAAACAAATTGTAGAACAAATTTAAAGTAGAGCCTATAAACTCAGATAAAGGTCATCTAAAAACTAGTTGTAAGTCACTGTTCTACCTTTTAATAATGTATACCAATTTTATGTTGTTTTTAATCCTAAATGTTTAGAAAAATGCATTATTTTGAGTACATTTTTCTCTAAATTGTCTGGAGGGTAAGCATCTGAACCTTTCTAGGATCACTTGGTGTCACTGGTGCATACCAATACATTTAGGTGTCCCTTATCACTACCAGCAAATGTTGGCAGGTATGTAAATATGTCATGATCATGTCTTAGAATTTGTTTGACATGGTTTTTGCTTGTTAAACTACAAGTGTATTTCATTTTGATATAATGCAAATACAATACAAATTAAAGTACATTGATCAGTACGTTAGTAATGTCTGAATGGACCTCATGCCACTTTAGATTAAACAAGTTGGGCCCTAAGGTCAAAAATGTTAAGAACCTCTTTTCTACAGTGCTTTTACTTATTTTAGTTACAATTCTTTTTGTCTGTTTATTTTTAGATTTATCCTTCACTGCTTCTGGGACTGTTAACTTGAGGATCCTTGCTGTGGGTTACATAGACGCATGTTTTTGTCTTTGATTTTCTAGAATTCAGATTTATATATAGTCCTCTTAAGTTCATAACCCCCTTTTTAAATTTTCCCCTTAATAAACATTTGCTTGCATGCACAAAACTGAACTGTGGCTTTTGGTTGATTCCAGGGTTTTGATGTGTGTCTTTTTATATTTTATTCTGGGTTCTGTAAAAGGGACCATATTGTTGCAAATAGTGGTACAGAGTTTGAGCCAAATTAACTCTAGCATACATGTCAAGTTGAACAGATTGTCTGTAATTTACATGGATTTTCCGTAATTTTGCTGGTTTATGGACATATAGAGCAATCTCACGGATTTTTTCACGTTTTACAGATTTTTTCAAAAACTCAGTTTCATATTTATTTAACATGTCAGAGCCTCTAGGATATTAAAAAAACATTAAATTAAATAAATATCCACTTCCAACTAGCATCCTAATAGATTCCTGTTTTGTTATATTTTATAAATATGTCTAAATTTAAAAGTGTCAGACAAATCACAATTTACTGTTTGTTCTGTAGGTGTTTAATACAGCTGGAACAATAAATAGTTTAAATATAATTGTTTTTTTTTTACTTAGCTTGTAAAAAATCAACCCCTCATATTACAGGTTAACCCTTGATATAAGAAAAAATGTCAGGATTTTAAGAAAATGTCCACTTATCAATTAATCATTAGTGGATCGAAAAGATCAATCAACTTTAGATTAATTCATTAATTGGTAACTTGCATCCGTAGTACTGTTTGTCACTCATTAAGTCCGTGCCTCAGTGACTGCAAGCTGTTATAAAAGCCAGAGGTGGTGCAACAAAATTCTAGTGTTGTTGGAGTGTTCTTCTGTTTGTTTTTGACTCCGCATGAAAGCGGTCCTTTTATATGCCAAGTTGTGTGTTACATATTTTATGTGATTATTTTGTAACTGAACACCTGAGTTTTTATTCGAAATAGCTCACTTTTACTAAGGTGCTCCTTACAGGTTCCTTGGACCTCGGTGATAACAGAAGGAAACCTCAAAACACCACAGAAAAATTGGACAAGGCTCTTAGTTATGTTTTATCATTGACACAACGTGACTGATGTTTTATTTAAAACTAACTAAAAGACAAATAAATAATTGATTCAGAAAGTATTACATGCTTTTAAGGTAGGTGATTAACTTGAAACTAAACAATCAACTAACTCAATGTGATCTCTAAGCAAGCAGGACAAAATCACTTCAATGAAGGTTTTGAACTTTAAACCCAAAGTGTGTATATATGTATGTGTTTACAAAGTATGTGTGTGTATTTAACTATGAATATGTGTGAGTGTTTAACACTGTAAGTGCGTGGATTTATTTGTGTGCATCTGTAGTAGGAAAGAAAGGAAAGAGAGAGATAAGGACAAGTTAGAGTATAGTTTAAGAAGGGTTTAGGTATTGGGAGAGCAAGGGTACTACAGTAATGTTTTAATCCAGTGAGCACGAGTCTGAGCGCGGGGAAGGAGCTGCTGGAGGGTGGAGCACCAGCTGACGTCAGATAGGAAAGAACTTAGTCCTACCGTGTCATGTTATATCAGATAGTGGGGTTGATCAACAGCAAAGCAGGTGAGAGCCTCGACCCGATGGGCAGTTGAGGGCAGGCCTTGAACTGCTGGCCACCTCTGTTAGGCACAGAGTGTAGTTTACGGCGTGGCAGACCTCAGCTGGCAAGTTGTCCAGCAGGGCATTTAGTCCTCTGTGGAGGGCTGTATTCTCAGCAAGGCGAGTTAGCGTTTTGAAGCTCCAACACGATTCAAAAAGGAAAAATTCCAGAAAAATAGTTTTTTTCTTGTGAAATCAGCTTGACGAGACTGGACAGCAGCAGGCAAACACACGCTACAGAGAGCAAAACTGAACTGGCAGATCAGTTCAGAGCAGAACAGAAGTTCAGACTGAGGATAGATAAGAAAATGAAAACATGATTTGTTTTGCCAGGTGTCTGTGAG
>JARVJO010030976.1:0-10589 GCA_031762555.1 Cynodonichthys magdalenae | reverse complement strand
TTTCTGAGTGCTGAAGAAAAAGTAAAACATCATCAACATAAAGACTAATTTTATGTTCTATGTTCTTGCATTGTATGCCTTTAATGTCTTTAGCTTGCCTGATTGCAGCCACTAAAGGTTCAATGAAAATAGCAAACAATGAGGGGGACAGTGGGCATCCCTGCCTGGTGCCCCTCTGTAGACAAAAGCTAGAAGAAATTCGGTTATTTGTCCTGACACATGCTGTTGGTGAGTTATATAATATTTTTAACCATTAACGAAATAGTTTCCAAAACCAAATTTATGCAGGGTTGCAAATAGGAATTTCTAGTTTACTCTATCAAATGATTTTTCTGCATCTAGAGACAAAATAGCAGTTTCAATGTTTTTATTTTAAGAATAATCTATTAGATTATATAATCTGTGTGAATTTGTAGAGGAATGCCTTCCTTTTATAAAACCTGTTTGGTCAGGATGAATTATCAGAGGAGTTATCTTCTCTAATCTTTTGAAAAGTGCCTTACAGATTATTTTATTTTATTTTAAGATCAACATTAATAATATAATTAATAAGGGAAATAGGACAGTAACTGGTAGGGGATACATGGTCTTTGCCTGGTTTTAACAGGAGACTATGTTGGCCGAATTCATATGTACTGGAAGTTTGCCATGTTCCTCTGACTCCTGTAGCATTCTGTGAAATATTAGTGCCACGATATTCCAGAATTCTTTATAGAATAGAATAAAATAGAATCAACATTTCTTTATAGAATTCTGCTGGAAAACCCTCTGGACCTGGAGCTTTTTTATTAGGCATGTTTTTATAGCTTCACAGAGTTCAGCTGATGTTAGTGGCGAGTCCAGTTCTAATGATTGACTACTTGACAATTTTGGAAGTGTTACTTTTCCCAAAAAACAATTAATATCCTCATCTGATGGATTTATTTATGGTGTGTATAAAGCTTTACAGAAGTCTCTGAAGACACTGTTTACTTTTTCCTGATCATAACTTGGATTCCCAGTTACATGTTTAACACCAGATATAATGGTGTTTTCCTTTTCCATTTATTTTGAGTTAGTTAGCGAATAAGCTTCCTGATTTATTACTATGTTCAAAATTTTCTAATCGAAGTCTTTGTACCAAGAATTTGTTTTTTTTATTGTAAATAAATTTGTTTAATTCTAGTTTTGCCTTCCGAATTGTTTGCTCTATTTTCTCTCCTTGCAAGGCTTAACAATTTGATGGATTCCTCTAGTTCCTGAATACGTTTATTTTCTTTTTTCTTATTATTTGTTGAGAAAGATATTATTTTACCTCTCATCACTGTTTGTCCCACCTCCCAGATAGTAGATGCTGATGTTCCTGGTGGACATTGCCATATTTCTGCCTTTTAATTCAAAACGTCACATACAGCAATAAAATGAGGGGAATAGACTTCACCGAAGTCCCCCTGGATGTGGGCTAAGCCAAAATGTGGCTCAAGGGCGCAAATGGAGTGGAGTGAAAAACCATTCAAAAAATTGGGACACACTACACACTTAAAACCTTCAGCGGGAATGGGCATTTGAAAGACACAAAGGTAGACATGCCTCAATTCAGGGATTGCAGTCAACATAGGGTGCATTTGCTGACCATTTATGTTACAGCCCCATGCTGTAGACTGTCCCAATTTGTGGGTGCCACTCATGCACCGTCAACAGACTAAACTGAAAAACCAAGACGGTGGAGGGTTTTTTTTCATTTATTTTATGGCAGAGTTTGGGAATTTGTCACAAACCGTATAATTCACTTTTATATATAAGTTTAGCAACATAGCTGATAGAATTTATTGTGTAATGAGATGTTAAATCAGATGCAATTACAGTCCCTGATACAGGAGTTTAATCCAAATTATTATTATTTTTTAGCTATACAGTATGTACTGTTGTTTTAATAGTATTGAATTTTGTGAAGTTATACTGTGAAAAGACAACAGAGGTCATGTGACATAAAATGTAACACCATGGTAACGGGTCAATGCCTGGTCATGCAAACAGACGTCATTTGTATACTAGACCGTCTCATTACACAGCCTATTGGCAATCTCTGACCCACGTGGTCTACATGGGCTTCGGTCTATGTGAGCTGCAACCCATAAACTGAGACACAGCTATAGGCAGGTTTACTCTGAGGATAACGCAAAGACAACACTAAACACATACAAATCACAAGGAGACATGAACACAGATTTTAAAATTTATTCTCATAAACCTTACATTTTTTGTGCAGTTTATTTACCAAATTGTCAGTGTTTCTGTCTTCTTTCAACCATGGTGTCTCTTACTGCTGCATGACTTAGACCTACAGTTTTTTCTCAAACCCTCTCATGAGTGTAGCATGTGCACATCCTAACTCTCTGACTCCCACTGTATGTGAGCTCCAAATTGTCTCTTTAAACCAGGAACTGAAGGGTCTTTTAACTTGTCCTGTCTCAAACCTGAAACACTGTAGACACATAAAAACCGACAATAGTAATATTCAAAAGTTTCTACCATTAAAGGGATAGTGTGGTCATTTTTTGAAGCAATGTTCTGCCTAATAATTATCAATAGTTAGTGTCTTATCAGCTGTGACATCATAGAGCACAAAGAATAGAAAAAAAGGCAGATGACTTCATACAGTCTAGGCTAACAGTTTGCCAAACCAGGATCCATCATGTATCCTTTTTCAGGCTTATGAAACATTTTAAAAAAATAAACTCAACAAAGAACACTTTTAGCCATCATTAAAGTCCTACAAAATATGATAGAAACATAAAAATAAACACCCGTGTTCTGTGGCAAATGTTGTTTATGTGGCCCCATACCAGATACCATCAGACACACATATGTATTTGCTTAAATGACAGAACTTGAGTTATCAGTTTGCATTAGCTTCCACTAATACTTTTACATGTTTGGAATTTTAGCATTTGCAAAGCTAAGTTTTTGGGTAGATGATAGGCAGTTATCAAATTAAACATTTTGGTTAGGTGTGCCCACCTCTGGTTTTTACACAGTGACTGTTTAAGTCTTACTATTTAAGTTGTGTTTTTTATCTCGTTAAGGTCATCAGGGAGTGACAGACACAAGTGTGTGGTTACCATGGTGACCCTAATGAGCTACGGTCAGCAGCTTTAACATTACTTTTGATCTTGGTTCTCTTTACACTTGTACATTTTATGCATCAAAATGTCTAAATTTTGTCAGATTAGATTATTGCTGAAGGATGTCCCTTCCACATTATGTTGGATTAGCTATCAAACAGTAGTGGAATTGGCACCCTTCAAAGATTTTTTAGAAAGGTCATTGTTTAGAAAACATTTGCAAATGAATTCTGGCGCATTACACTCAATCCACTGTGAGTTTACAAATTATTGATTGTTTCAGCTCAGTGAACAAGGGATGCATTCAGTCCATTTCTTCTGTGGTGTAAAGGAAAGAGGAAACACCAGCCCTCTCAGAAAGACGGCTCTGATGAAACATGTGAGGAATGCGGCCGATCATCAGATCCCTGAGCAGGCCGTGATAAGTACATGGCGGTTCTTCAGACAGGAGGTGATCAAAGAAGTGGCAGAGGTCTGGCCCTGGTTTATGAGAGTGTGGCGGTCAGCCAACATGCCTCCAGATCAGAAGCAGAAATCACTTTTCCACGAACACACATGTGGCTTTAGCCCCGTGAAGAGGCCGAACTAATGACAGATGGTCTGCTCTGGCGGGTTCCCCAAGATCCACTGAAATATGGACCTTTGTGATCCTCACAAAGACTCCAGTTGTTTCCAACACCTTTAACATTTTTTTTCTTTTAACATTCAATCATCACCTCTACAAAAGTCTTCACAAGTTTCTTTAAACTGACAGTTTGTTTAGTGGCAAGAAGAAAAAACGGTGATAAATTTTTCACCTGTGTTTATTTGTCAATTTAATCAAACTAAGAAAATAATCATTAGATGTACATTTACAGTTAATTCTCTTTTGGAGTCAATCTGTTTTCACAGCTAATTGACCTGACTCAGAAAGATTCTGAGGTCAAATTTGGTGTGGTAGTTCCTGAGAGACATCCTTAACATGTAATCTGATAGTGACATTTCATTTTGCATTTGTTTGACCAAAATGTCTCTAGCTTTAACTCTTCTCATCATAAAATAAAATTTAAAGCTCTAGAATGAAAAGAGATTTGATTTCTTGTTTTTTTGTATTGCTAATCGGTCCACTTCTACATTATCTTACATCATCTACAGTTTAAGTATTTAAATTGGCATGAATGTAAAATCTTTGAGATGAACATGTCCTTTTACACTTGGACTGATTTTAGTATTATGAAATTATATCTGATCTGTTTTTGTACTTTGATGTAACTTGACGTGTTATTATATTATACAGACAAAATGTAATGCGTTTTCTCCCTGCAGGAAAAGTAGAAAAGCTGATCTTGGGAAAAGTTGATCTTGGCTGATTTAAACTGTGCGTTAACCTCTGCAGAATTGGTGACTTGATAGAAAAATTATTGATTCCCAACAAGAGAACCCTGACTGACATAATGGAGAAAAGCTTTATGTCCAAACTCCCAGCACTGACTCCTGGACCACCTCAGAAAACAACAACAAATGCAGAATGCAGTAAAAAAAAAATGAGACAGGAAACATCTATCAGCTAGCACGATGCAGCCAAGTGCTACCAGAGTCCATATGAAGGTTCCTCCCACCTAATCTGGGTTCTGCAGCGTTAACAGGTTCATTAGAGTTATTCTGCTGCTGCTCTAAAAAACTAAACGAGACCAGTAAACTGGAGACCATGAGGTGTCAATAATGCACTAAAAGACAAAAAACCTCTTAGCAGAGCTGTAATAACATTAGTGAAAAGTCCTAATCAGGAAAAAGAACATGATGTGAAAACTGTGAGTTAAAAAACGATTAACTTTGCTTACTACAGAAAACATTAATTTAGTTTAGTTCTGACCAGAGTAATAAGCTAAGGTTAGTCCAGGCTGATTTCTGCATTTAAAATATCTCACTTGGAAAATTTTGAGTAGCGTATGCATACTCTATTTTTAGGGGTGTTCAAATACGAGTACTTCAGTTTAGTAGGCCTAAGGAAAAAAAATATTCTAATTCTTGTTTACAATTTTTGGTATATATATATATTTTTTTTTATTTTACCATAAAATTAGATTTCAAATAATTTTAAAATTAAAATGTATATTTTAATGCAACTAAATAAACAAATGTAAAAGGTAAGAGATAAATACACTGTTCTATTACATGCTGCAGTGTTCCATCTACCATCAAGGGGCAATTTGAATGAAACTTTCAGAAAGTAATATTTGTATAAACGTCTACAATTGATTTTGGAGTCAATCCAATTAAATGGCCATCACCTCAACCTAAAAATCATAAAAATATTGTTATAATACAGGTAATTTAACAAATGTTGAGCTACTCTGATAGTAGCTGAGAGGCATCCCAGTCATTAACTTCTAGCCCTAACAGATGACACAAGATTTTTATTTTAAACTTTGCCACAAATTCAGCTGTCAATGTGCAATATGTTAAAGAATGAAACTTTTTAATTTAAGATTTTGTTGTTAACCCATCCCCCATTATTCATGTCAAAAACACTATATCTGCTCTTTCGTGGCTGCTGGGCAGGAGGTTAACAGCAGCTGTAAATGGAAGGTAAATTTTCTTCAGTGAGCCTCGACAGTGGACCCTAAAAGACTCACTCGGACCCCAAGCTTCCCCTGGAGGCTACCTCAGACTTAGTTGCCAGTGAGGGTTAAAGGTCAAAGCAGTGTGAGCCTGAGTCTTTGTTTGTTCAGTCAGTCACCACCTGGATCTGTTTCTAATTGTGGCTGTTCACTTGAAATATGCCTCAGTTACTGTAGGGGGAGGCTGGAGGTATATTTTAAACAGGTGGGGGGGACCTGGCTGACAGGTCTGTTTGTGGAGTTTTGTGTGTAAAAACTGAAAAAACTGCATGGATTTCTTTTATGTAAATGGTCTTTTTCTCAGACTTCATGTCTTTGTCTCTCATTTTGAGCGGTCACTCATCCTGATCAGTTTCCTTAGAGCGTAGGACAAAGAAGGTTGTTGTCCTCAGTGAAAAGTCATCATGCTGTCTGTTTCCTCGCTAGCTGATTAGCTTCGCTGATTAGCCTGCAATACAGATGGCTAGCCTTAAGGAACCCCATCCCCCCATGGTGAAAACCCTTAAAGTAACAGTTCAATCCTTTAAACTAAACGTGAGCTTTATTTTACAGCTCAAACTCTCTGCAGGCAGGGTTAGTAACTGAATGATAAACGACGACACGTGAACTGGACCCACCACTCCGGAGATTCAACTGAACACAGTTTTACTGCTTGTGGTGCACACCTACCATAGATCTTTATGCTTTTGCATAAAAAGGAAGAATAAAACATACCAACCTGTATTTATTTCACCTAATTCAATCCTTACTTTATGCCACTTGTTAGAACAACCCTTATATCCCTTTTATTAGCAAAAGTAAAAAGAAAAACCCTCACCTATCAACTTAAATAAGCTTGGTCATATTTGTTACATTTATTGGGAACTAAGCCTTTGTCATGAACGTGACTCCAAATGTATTTGAATAAGCTGCACAAACAAAAAATAACCTCTGTGGTGGAGCTAATCAGAGACTATGAATAAAAACAGCATAGAAGCATTGACAAAAGGTCAGCAAAATTTATTTTAAACATGCAGAGCCACCAGGAAAAAAAAACAAACATCAAAAGCCAAAAAGAAAACATACATTAATTTTAAAAGAACAAACTGCTCTTTTCTCAAACAGCAGAAAATGTATATGTTTTATTCAAAATTATAAGTATTTATATATGTCATTTGATTTAACACAATGAGGCATTTAGAATCCTAATTTTTGTTGTTCAAAGCCCAGAACACATTTGTAAAGATGTCAGAGATCATAACGAAATGATCTGAACCACTTTTGGTTCTCAGTGGATTTCTGAGGCCACTGAGCTTCATCGCTCTCTGGTGGCCGAAATGTGTCATCATCCTTTGTCCTACAACAGGCATGTCCAACTCCGGTCCTCAAGGGCCGGTCTCCTGCAAGTTTTAGATTTTTCCCTGCTTCACCACAGCTGATTCAAATAGATGATTTACCTTCTCAGTTTGTCATCAAGGTCTGCAGAGGCCCACTAATTAAGCAGTCCTTAGGTTCAGCTGTGCTGAACCAGGGCAGCACCTAAAACATGCAGAACACTGGCCTTTGAGGACAAACTTTGGACACCACTGTCCTACAATTACTTTTAAGACCAAGGTGTGAATTGTGTTTAGGTTAGTTTTATTGTCAGGTAAGAACCTGTGAGGTCAATTTTAAGGTAAATGATCAGGGTTAGGCTATAAAATTACCAAAAAAATGAAGGAAAGTCAATCCACAGCCCCCATGGGGGAATTAAAAACAAACCTATGTGTGTGTGTGTATACGCATATTTGCTATATGGGAGACCATTTCCCAGACAACCCCAGCCTTGTGGGTACCCAGTGTTACTTATGGTGATCAAAGCCTGGTCCTCATGGTTACAAATTTTAATTTTGGGGGTTTATCTATAGAAATGAGTGAAAAATAAATGGAAGTCAATGTAAAGTCCCCACGAGGATAGAAAAAACAATGCATTCATGGTTAGTCTCTGTCCAACTTGATTGACCACCTCAGTTGAATGACAAGTCACTCCAGGTGACATGAAAAGAGTGAACATCTGTCAGGCAGTTGTGTTGTCTGGCATGGAGGGGAGCCATTGGTGAGATAAAGAAAACAATAATTTTTCTGAACCACAGAATAAAGAAACAACTGAGTGCAGTAGTTCTGGGTTAAAAACGTTTAATAAAATTATGGCGACATCTGGTGGCCAATCTTTAACTTAGCATCAGAGATGAGCAAGTTTGAAGAACGAGGGTCTTAAGAAACAGTAATGGTCAGTGTATCATTTGTTCAAGTGAATTTTAATTGACAATCAAACACGAAACACAAAAACAAATTGTTACTAAATTATTAATTTTCACATGAGATTAAAAAACAACACATCAATGTTTTTGCAGTTTTGACTTTAACCTCACATCAAAAATCAAACATTTTAAAACTGTGCTGCAGACTCATTTGATTTTGAGGTTTGTTTTGTATCGTATGTGAGACCCAGAAGTTGTTTTCATGTGTGATTTTGCATAAATATTGTTGCCATAGAACTGGAAACACTTCACATCAGTCAAAGAGTTTTTCAGTTACATGTCAAAATGTCCCTGAGACACTGAATTCCATTGCTCGTGATGTGTGTCCCATCAATGTATGAATGTGATCTAAAGCACTGATAAAAGTTATATATCAAGATTAGGTTTGTAGGGTTGCACGGTGGCTCAGTTGGTAAACCTGACGCTTCTCAGAGAGTCGCCAGATCAAATCCCAGCTCTGGGACCTTTTGTGGGTAGCAGGTATAGATAATGGATGGAAGATTAGCTTTGTAAAGAGACTTACGACTGCCTGACTTACGGCCTTTCCCAATCATTGGCTACTCCCTCGTCCTACTAACTACAAACTACACTCACTGTGAAGAACCCTTGCAGCTGAACAAAGTCTAAAAGATGCTTTTTTTAATAGACCCAAGAAAATATTAAATTAAGCCCACATTTTAGAGAGTTTTCAGATATATCTGTATTTGTAACAAATACAGTGCGATAACTTGTCAAAACAATTGCACATTTTTTAATCATTTATTTACGTTTTCTTTCTTTTTTCTTTTCTTCTTTTTTTAAATATGGACCAGGGTTCTGTGTTTTTAATAAAGTTTGAATTGAACTGAACATGGTTTACATAGCCTATGTGAAATTATATTTGTTGGTGTGGTGTTTACTTAGTAAATGTGTGCAAAGCATATGCAGAACTTATATTTGTATGTCCCATCCTCCATGCCGACCATTATTTGGTGCTGCACGTGCTGCTCAAGTGAGCACTGTATCCTGACTCGCTGTGCCTAATAAGCCACTTGCCCTCGTATGTAATTGGTTTCAGATGGGACTTAATATGGCCAACCCTCCATGAGCAGGCGCAAACGGAGTGAGAGGTGGGTAAGGGAAGGGAGTAGCCACTGATTGTGAAAGGCTGTTAGAGTGCTGTGTAAATGGTTAAATGAGGACACAGATTGTAGTTTAAAGTGCTCTGAGCATCCTTGTACAGGGCCAGACCTAGCCAATTTGGCACCCCAGTCAAGATTTCAGGTGGTGCCCCTTGTGCAATTTTCTAAATCTCACTTCCAATCTACATATATTCACATACCAAAATATTTACGATATTTTTGTCTTTATTGTTATTTTTTATCTTTAGAAACCAGGTTCGTCAAATAAAATAATACCAGGGCCTGTATTTATCAAACTTTTTAGAATTGTTATTTAGAATGCTGTTAAGAATGGACTTAAGAGTAAAAAAAATCTTAGCTGAAAGATTAGCCTAAAAGTCATTTATCAAGCATCTAAAACTCATTTTAAGCGAAGTGTAAAAGTAATTTTTAAGTGTCAATCTTAGAGCTGATTTACAGCACTTTGCTGTGCCGTAAAGCTGATCCTGGATGTCGTTGTTACAAAACCCTCGGCATGGACCAATCACTGCATTGAATTTCATGTTTAAGAATATTCTCTGAAAAATGTGAAGATAAAATTGTGAAAATCCTAAAACAACTTCAGTTTCAACATTAATTTTCATACAAGGTACATTGTGCTGATTGTCTGTAAATTACATAAAATGTCCTCATTGTATCATGATATATTGTAGGTTTAAAAGAACTGACTGGAAAAATACTGAGAGGCAGAAACTGAGGTAGAATAAAAAGTGAGAACACAAGGAGTAAACACAACAGGGAGAGAGAGAGACAAGATACAGATCCTAACAGTACCCCCTTTCTAAAGATTGTCTCTAGACGATACGACCAAATAACACAAACACAGGAGGTGGAAGGGGTACAGACAAACAGGATGGAAGGCAAGACACAAGGACCAGAAGGAAGACGAAACTCTGGGTAAACAAATGTGAACAGAAAAAGTACAAGAAAAACAAAAAGCAGAAATAAAGAATGAAAAACCGACAGGTGGGACCTGGGAAAAATCAACAAATACAAGAATCAAAAGACATTCCAAAGGTGTAACCTAGAACAGAGAAAAGCTGGGCAGGGAACTGGCCAAGGCTGAGCAGGAGCTCGGGAGGGCTGCCCTGTGCCTGCCAGGTCAGAATCATGAAAGACGCTGGAGAAGGCAAAGACTCAGGGGACTCAGGAGCTGGAGCTGGAGCAGGAGCAGATGCCTGGAGAGGTGAAGCAGAAGTAGATGGCTGGGGAGGTTAAGCAGATGGCATGGGAGCAGGAGAGAAAATAGGGGCTTGGGGCCAGACAGGCCTGCAGACTCTGGGTCAGACAGGACAGGAGTCTCTGGGACCAAGGAGATGGGAGCCAATAGGGAGAATGGTGGAGATGGACCAGACAAGGAGAATGGGGATCAATCAATCAATCAATCAATCAAACTTTATTTGTATAGCACTTTACATACCCCAAGGCAACCAAAGTGCTGCACAG
>JARVJO010030975.1:0-10592 GCA_031762555.1 Cynodonichthys magdalenae | reverse complement strand
CAGACAGCAGGGAAGAGAAACACAGAGGAAACAGGAAGACACTTAGAAAATAAAGCAAAAATACACAGATCACCACATCATCACATAAAATAAACAAAAGATAGACAATTTTATTATTGGTCTAAGTTTAGAGTGCAAAACTATTACCAGTTTCTTCATCTGTTCAAATGACCTTAAATAACCTTTTAATTTTACAATGTTGTGGAAATTTTTGTAAATAAAATCTTACATTTTAATGTAAACACTTTGAATAACTGAACAAATCAGTTTTAAGCAGTCCAGAGAAAAATAAAACAGTACATTATTTAAAGTGAACGTGAGATAAAACATTTAAGTTAAGTAAAGCGTACACTGACTTACCTGATAAAAAGAAAATGCAAAACAAGGTTCTTCTGATGCCTGAAGAGGAGAAAAATTTCATTAAACTTTAAATGCAGTTTATTTGAAAATGAACAATGAGAGGGTTTTTTCTTATTTAATTCAAATCTCTTTAAATGTGTTTTATGAATACCGTTTTGGTTTGGTTGCATTACATGCACCAAAAAGAAAAAAATAAGTATCTTTATATGTTTATATATAACATACCTGTACATGCTGGACCACAGATGGGTGACATCTCTACGTGTCCTGATTTTATCTTTTGTCTCGTTTTATTTAGGAAAAGTTGCTGTTGCACCTTAGCCTCCCTCTACTCATTTGGCTTTCTTTCTTGGCTGAGTTTCTTTAAGTAAATCCATTTTTTAAAAATATGCAAATCACTAAACGCAGTCAGATAATCTTTTGCATCACCTACCAGAGCATGGAGGAGAAAAGCAACAGTTAGTGATAGGTCTACATTAGCCGAAGCCTGAGAGCTAGAATGATTAGGTTTGGTGATTTTATGAATTAGAATGAATTGTTGGAGCTGTGGAAACTGCTGTTGACCAAACAGAAAGTGACAGTACCTGATACCTTCAAAATAAAATAATGTAATGACAGAATTTAGTTTCTTTACTGTCTGCTGTAATGCAAAGCAGATGTAAAAACATACAGACCTTCTGGATGCAAACAGAATGTTAATCTGAGATGATTCTTACCTATATGTACAGACACTGTTGGGACAATTACTTTGAAAATGTAGTTACAATTACAAATTAACTAATTCGAAATGTAAAAACAGTATAACTATTTAAACTAGATGTCCAGATGCATCTCAATAATCCAGGTAGAAAATTTTAAAAAAAAGTTGGAGGAGCCAGGGAGAAGGGGAAATCAAACACAAGACAGACCCTGGAGTAATATGGTTATCCCAACTGGGTTTTCCTCAAAGCAGACAACAAACCCAAACACTCCAGCCAGCCACTGGGTAAAAAGGAAGACCCTAAACTTAGACCAGTGATCATTCCATATGTTGTGGGAGCTTCATAGAAATTGAGACATTTATTCTCTAAACATGACGTCCCAATGGCTTCCAAACCCCAAAACACATTACAGAACTGGTTCACCCCAAAGATCCAGCTCCCCGGCACAAACAGAGTAATGTTGTGTATGCTGTTAAGTGTCAGGAGGACAGTGATCAGTTATGCATTGGGGAAACAAAGCAGCCACTGTTCAAAATAATGGCCCAACACAGAAGAGCAACATCATAAGGCCAGCAGTTTACACTAATCTACAGGCCAGCGGTCACACTTTCAGAGATGACGATGTTCTTATCCTTGATAGAGAGGAACATTGGTTTGAGAGAGGAGTAAAAGAAGCCAATTTTGTGAAGAAAAAAATGTCTGTTGTTAAACACGGGGTAGGTCTCTGTGTCTAGTTGCTCCCCTCTTACAATGCTGTTATTGCAAGTATGACTCAGCCCCCTGGTATGTGAACAAACAGTTTAGATTGTCATCATTTAACTTATTTATCCTCCATGTGGAGGCTGTGCTTATAATGCTGAGTTCACCTAAAACTCCTCAGACTGAAGAAGTCTCTTGGAGGAGAGATGAAACTTTTTTTTTCAACAAAAAATAACCCACTAAAAGAGCCTACTAAACTTTTTCTAGATTTTTCTTTTATTACAAGTAGAAACATTTGTTTTCTGCTAAAATATAGAGTGGATGCTGAAAGACCTTGTTGAAATTTCCTACAGAAGTTGAAACTGAGCTGTTTAACTAAAAAAATAAATAAATAATAGAACACTTGCTAAAAGTTAAAAAAAGCTAAAAATCAGCTAAGTTTGTTGCATGTTGGTGATAGTGGCATGGGAGATATTTTGCTAATAGACTAAGGAATATGAGATTACAGTTACAGTTTTGACACAGAAAATGAAATCACCAGTTTGGCCGAAATGCATCTCATCTTTGTTTCTTCTGAGGCAACGTCCAAATTTGTGGATTTCTGATACCAGTGTAGGAATCTCCTTACAACTCTCAGAATTTAATGTTATGTGGAATATTATTTATTTACCACGGGATCTTCTATTCAAGAATAAACATTCCCTCTGTGTAATAATGATGAGGTCACACAATAAGACAGACGTGAGTCAGCGAGTATAGTTTGATCTAACAATAAATTAGACAATTTATTTACAGGATCAAAATAAATCACCAATGTACAGCTTATTGTGGAAAATCAAATTTCCTAAGAATAGTTTAAACCGACAACAAATAAATTGTGTCCTAGTTAATTATTATCAATATGACAGTTTATCAGGGACAATAAACTTCAGGCTTAGATTTTAACAACCATTAGTTTGTGGCACTTTACCTAAGTTTTATCGTGGCATAGGGTTTAGGATCAGAAAAGGAGCTTAATTAGCTCTCAATTTTATCTTTTAAAGAATGTGGATTTTGACCAAAGGGCAAGCATCTCTTAACGAATCCAGCCAGAACAGGTACACTCAGTAAAGCATCGCCTTTACCTTGATTGATAACAGATTCACCCACCACCGTTCAAGTCGAAAACAGGTTGCTCCAGTTAGTAAAGAACTCTCAAACCCTCACACAGCTGGACATCCAGTCTACGTTATTTTTCCAGCGTCTCCTGGTCTGCTTTCAAACAAAGTTTAGAGACGAAGCTTCTCTCTGTCTCAAAATTAAAACTCTTCCACAGGAAGGTCAAAAACAAGTGTTTTGTTTGGCTTTGATAAGCTCGTGTGTTGGACCCGGCCTGATGCTGACCGGTGTCCCGACAGTAACTCTCCCCATTGGTGTTTGGGGCAGAGCTCACCGTTCAGCACTGCTTCTCTGCTAAGAGAAAAACAGTTGCTTCTTCTTGAAGCACCAAGTGTGTTCTGCTTGAGCTGCAGTTAGTTTAGACTTAAGACATTAGTCAAAAGATAAAAAATATTACTGGGGAGTCAGGTGTTGTTTTGTTTACAAACCATCTGCACAGTTTGTAAGGTCACTTTGACCTGCTCTCTGTAGGAAGAAAATAACACTCACAGATGATTTACTGAAAACTTAACAGAATGAATTATTTTAAGAATACAAGAATATTCATTATGATTCAGACAAAAATAAACATTAAAAATGTAAGATAAAGCTTAACCATGATGCTGAGTTTAGTTTGGTTTCACAGTTAGATTTAAGCAATGATTTGCCTTAAAACAAAAGAAACATCGAAATAACGTTTTCTGTGTTTTCTTTTTATACACTCATAAAATAATGAAGTTACGGTTAAAGAGAAGAAGTTTGCTCTTCCTCATGTAACATGATAAACAGTCTCTTTAATTATCAAATGCATAATAACTCTTTAAGAGAAAAATAAATCAAATAAAAAGAAGTTTACTCTACTTATTAGCTAATTAAGAAGAAGATAATGTCTCTTTAAAGGTTAAAATCATAAAGGCATGACCTTTATGGTTGAAATTCAGTTAAGATTAGAACAAAGTTCTGTCTCTTTAAAGGAAGGCCTTCAAGGCCGGATCAAAGACAGGTTTGCATGTTTATTTCACTCGAGGTGACCACTACACCAAAGTAGTTTTAAAAGTACAGGACAGTAGAGGGGGGCACCCATGAATCTTTAGAAGCTCAGCACGACACTTAACGTTTTGACTTTTTTAATCGCCAGCAGAAACATTTAAATTTACAGCACCTCATCAGATGGAGGTTAGAACCCAAAATGCAAACAAACTCGAGGAGCTAACAAAAAAAATTTACAAAGCAGAAATGCTGTATCTGGAGAATGGATACCAGGAACAAAGGCTAAATGAGCCCAACTGTTGTCACTATCTGATCATACTTTACACCGTGTCATCAGAGAGTGTATAGAATTAAACAACACACTTTCGTCATGTCTTCTTTCATCTTCTTATCTCGATCCTGGCTCCTCTTTTGCTCGTCTACTGCAGATCCGAGCAGTGTCTCTGATATGTATTTATGTCTTTGGCTCAAAAACCCTGGAGGATCTGAGTTAACGTCTTCAGGTGCTGGTCTGTGAACATGTGAGACCAGCTGCAGCAGTTCTGCTCAGAAGTCTTTAAAGATGCCTCATAACTGTCCTTCTCTACAGATTCATATTTAGTTGAGCAATTTGTCCACGCAAACCTTTGTGTAAATTAGACGTGAAGGATTTTCTTCCTGTCAGCATTTTTTCTTATAAACAGGCCTATCTTAACAAAACATGAAGTCAAATTTTTTTTAACATGAATAAAGACCAAGAGATGCATCATATTTACAAGTGATGTAACTATTAAAAAATGTTTTATTATTGACATAAAAGCATTTCTGCATTAAAAAACAATACAGACTGCAGTAAACTCTATAAATCAGAACTAACAACTACATTCTGAATGTGCATTAAGCACTGGTCTAATTCTCTTCTTTGTAAAAGATTTTCTGGTCAGGCCGCTTTATCCAGGTAATATTTAAATCTGTTCTAATCCCCTTCTTCCTCAGCGTCTGATTTAGCTGTAGAACAGAGACGTACACAGTAACAACAAATAATGTGAAGCTGATCAAATTATGTTAAATCAGAAAACTTTTGATGTAAATACATAATTTAGCTCTTTATGTATCAGGTACTTTACCTGGAATGCACTAGGTATTTACCCGATATATTGCATTATACTGTACATACGTAGCACCTTGACTGGAACAATTTAGGTAAAATTAAGATTGCCCTCTGCCCCAGTAAATCATTTGAAGAAACTATTATACTATATACTACTATTTCTGCACTTGTCTGGTACATACTGGGTACTTACCTGAAATGTACCAGGTGTGCAAAGTAAGTACCAGATAGGTACCAAGTCCAAACTCAGTATGTACCAGACAAGTACCAGGTTTATACTCTGTAAGTACAGGGAAACAAGTCACTACATAATACATCCCAGTACCTGTAGGTACCTCATACTTAGCATACAAGTACTAGGTAGTACCAGGTACATACCAGACAAGTATCAGGTACATACTCTGTACTGTAAGTACAGGGAAACAAGTTACTTCATAATACAGCCCAATTCTTTCAGGTACCAGATACTTAGCAGACAAGTTATAGGTAATACCAGATACATACCAGGTAAGTACCAGATAAGTACAATGTCAACACCAGGTAAGTACCAGGTACACATCTAGTATGTACCAGGGAAGTACTGGGAATGCAACAGGTACATACTCTGTAAGTACAGGGAAACACATCACTACTTAATACAGCCCAGTCCCTATAGGTACAAGGAATGTAGCCAGTAAGTACTATGTGACTTTCCAGGTATGTACCCAGTAAATACCAGGAAGTACAAGGCAGGTACCAGAAATGTAGCAAGTAAGTACCAGGTAATACCAAGTGTGTACCTGATAAGTACAATGTCAATACCAGGTAATTACTGCGTATGAACCTGTATGTACCAAGCAAGTACCAGGTATGCAACAGGTACATACTCTGTAAGTACTGGGAAACAAGTCACTAATTACTACAGCCCAGTCCCTGTAGGTACTAGGAATGTAGCTAGTATGTACCCAGTAAATTTGTAAAAAGATAGAAGGCTAATATGCATTGCTATCAAACTTTATTCGTTTAAATTATTATTATTTTTTTATAGACGTAAAATTTATTTTCAGCCTTTTCTTACAGATTTTCGTTTCTTCTAATAAAACCAGTGTCCCACACTAACCTGGGTCAGGATGCTTCCTGTCACTGCAGGGTCGTTCAGACCAATTGTAGATTTCTGTGCCGTAAGCTTAATCCTCCTTATATACTTTCGAGTTGGTTCCTTAGAGGCTGGAGAAAAATAGAAACAGTGCACATCCAAAATATCTCTGGGTTCTTTTAATGCAATAACAATAGTGCAGAATAATCTAACATGACTCACGGCCATCGCACATGAAAGGAAAATTTTTTGCACATTCATATTCCAACAATCTTTCAGCGTTAGTAGCATCGATCAAGCTGGCTGCACAGGATCCGGTCCTGCCTTGTGGGTGCCTCTGGACCCAGTACTCAAATATGTGATTGGTACCGTCAGACCACCACTTCCAGGTGTCTCTATACAAGCCAAACAAAGTCAGGGTCTGGTTTGGTACCACTTTTAAAATCTCATTGTCATCAGTTTGTGTCAGAATTTTCCCCAAGTTGTGGTAGTGCAGCCTGCAGTAGGCTTGAGCATCAAACCATGTCTTTGTTTCATTGATGAAGAAATACTTCCTTTGAAAAAGGTTTGACTGGTCTGGGGGGGGAAAAAGAGTTTATTTGCACAATAAATATTGAAAATCTACTATAGATATAGTTTTTTTTTAGAGTTTCAAACAATTTGACCATTATTTGCTTTTCTGAGTTGACAGAAGTGAAAGTTTTTATTCACAAAAAGTAAAAGATTGTACTAACCATCATTGGTGAAGTTGTAGCAGACAAATGGCCTTGCTACATTGCATTCATAATCATGCCAATAGCCTAACCACAGAGCGCCACATAACTCCCACAGATTTCTTGGGTTACCCGGTTCTGTGATGTACCATTTCTCAAAAGGAAGTCTGTAATCAAAGCCGCTGGGTGCCGACCACTTCCAGCTCCACCACATGTCATACAGACCGATCCAGACAGTTCCACTGAAGCTGCCGGCAGCTGCAATCAGCTGATCAATGTCCTCCATGTTGTCCACCGTTGCCAGGTCGGTGTACTTTTCTCTGCAGTAATTTTGAGCCTCATGCCAGTTCATCTGCTGGTTGATGAAGGTGTATGGATGAAGGCAAGAACAGAGCCCTGATGACACAAACGTGTTTTATTTTTTTACAACTCAGTCATACGTGAAAAAAGATGATACGTGAAAATACGTGAAAAAATATGATTTTTTTTCTTAACCAAGCCATCTTTGTGAAAAGTTATTTGGGTTTGAATCCAAACCTAGCATTTTTGGTGTGGATGAGAGGCATAACCGTTTTTGTATCCATACTGAATCATTGCGATACAAGTACATGGTGAGTCAAAAGACTCAGGACACCCATTTATTTCAGAAACAAAAGGGAAAATTAGATATATGAATACCACAGCAAGTAATAGGTGAGGTGTTTATCTTTTAGTCTATGTCCAAAACATGGCCGCCATCTTGGAAGCCGTCATACTGGATCAAGGGCACATTTTTCCATTGATGAGGGGGTCATGTAGCATATCAAAGGAGACCAGAACTACCAATACATGTCACGTTGTATGAATTGTTTGTATCTATACAGATGTTTAAAGCAATTTTATGGGTGTTTTAAAAAACTTTCCTTCAAATTTAATTAGGTCTAAGACCCGGCAGGCTGTAAGGAAATAAGTTTGCTAATAAATAAGCTTTGTCCTCCATCACGTCTACTCTGCCAATGTAGACACTGTTATCGCCACCTTCACATCCTCGCTCCACAGCCAACAGTCGGCTTGTCCGTTCCAACCCCCAGAAAGCTGGGCATCTGAGGCAAAGTTCCCAGTTGTTGTTGAAACTTTGTGTGTTGATAACCTTTGAGTCACACGAGACATTGTAAATCTGATTGTAGCAATCAATTTCTGAGAGACTTCAGGTCCTCTTTAACATTCTAAATGACCACCTTCCCATTGGAAAAATGTGCCCTTCCAATATGGCGGCTTTCAAAATGGCGGCCATGTTCTGGCCTTTATGCATTACTTGCTGGTGGATTTTAATTTTTTATTTTTCTGAGACTTTTGGCTCACCCTGTACAGGGAACCAAGCAAATACAAAGTTTGTTACAGGCAATCACCACCCTTATCTAGAAGTGGGCACACATTTTATTTGGTTACACTTTGCATCACACGTCACACACAGTCAGAATCAACACAGACAGCAGGGTTGTCAGAGTTGATGTTGATGTCCAATTGAGGATGAAGAAATTAGAAGATTTGGTATTTCTGTTGTTAACTGAGAAGAAGCACCATTTGGTAAATTTGTCAAGAGATTGCCACCACATCCGAAAGATGCGTGAACGTGTCCCTATGCTGTTCGGCCGAGGTGCATTCATTTCTTAAGGGCCCAGCATGGTAGATCAGCAGCTGATGAGTTGTCTCGTGGTCACCTGGTGCACATACTGTCATAGCCCATGAGACACATGGCTCAGAGCTCCTGGGAAACCCCTCCCACTGCTGTACACAGCTTGGGTTTCTTCCCACTGGAGTCTCCATTCCAATGTCCATCATTACTTTGGCCACAAATCTGCCACAGTTAAAGCAAAATAGTTTTTGGCAGATGAATACCTTTGTGTACATTTGTTTTATCTCCATCCATGCATTTTTGGGTATTTGACTTTCTTTGTGTCTGCTTGAGGATACAACAGTCAGGTTCTGGAAGTGGAGTAGTTAAATGCTGCCAATGCTGTCTGAGGGCTTTCAACATAAACAAACGCCTACAGATATCTGACCAATTGCACTATTCTATAAGCCAAAGGGGGTGAAAAGTCAAGCCCAGACCTAGTGTCAAGGTGGGGCAGGCGACACAAGCTTGAGAACAAAATAAAATGATATTTGTCACATCACTATGTCAGTGAGAGCATATTTTATAGGTTTGGAAGGACCATGCAGAGGCCATTAGTCAGCACAATCATGGAGAGCTGCCAGTTCTCTGTGTTGTTTTCGACATGCACAAAATTGTCCAATCTCCTTTCCAAGTTTTTTTTCTTTCTTTCTGTGTATTATAAAACTTTCTTTATCATTTTTCCTGGAACAGTTGTAATGTTGGCTGTATTTTCTCACAGCCTCGGGGATCCGCTCACTGCAGTCACTTTACATAAACAAAGTTCTGACCAATCACACAATACACCACTTTCTCTTGTGAGAACTCATTCTGACTGGGGGCACTGCACAAGAAGGGACGTGCAAATTATTTTCATACACCCACATCAGCCAGACATGAGAATAGAACATTTTTTGTTGATAACTCCATCTGAATGGAAAAGAAAAACAGCATGGCAGGTCTATGGTGCAGAAACTAACTGTCGAAAAGTACTGAGAGAAAGGGCTGGTGGCAAAGAGAAACACAGGGTGACAAAACAGAAAAGAGAACTTAAGACTCAAAAACTAAGTGTCATTAAACCATCCAAAGAACACAGATTGTGACGCTGTTTTCTATGTCACGGTTAATGAGGTACTAAATACTAGGTGTGTAATAATACATCGATCTATATTGATACATCGATTTGAATGGTTAAAGATTCAATTATATCAAGGCAAAATGAACATTTTGATCTATATCGTCATCATATGCTCGATGTGAATCAATACAATATGCCCATTTAACACAGTCATTGTGTTAGATGGGCATTTGATATTGCATTATATGGATTGCCGACTTGTTAATGGAATCAAAATCATATTGTGACAGACTTTATGATATTGAGAATTATCAAATTATCATCCAAACATATTGATGTAATATTGTATAAAGCTGGTGATTTACACCCCTACTAAATACTGATAACCTTTTGACAAAACATCACATCTAAATTGACCAATGATCCCTATGGGCAGTAGGAACAGCTCAGCTCAGGATATGCAGCAACCTGCTAACATCTAATGAGACTGCTTCAGATATCAGGAAGATATAAAGAGTAAAAACAGAGCATACAGAATCTGAGAGAAACAGAACACTACACACTATTTAAAGTTTGTCATTAGGATAAGAGTTCAACACAAACTCACAGACGTACCCAATAATAAGAAAATCCACAGCATGGTACTTTTAATGCCTGTAGATGAAAAAACATGCAGCTCAATGAGAAATTGTGTACTAAAAACTAAAATTCAATGTGTCTTCTTTTTGACCAACTGTATTTCATACCTGGACACACAGGACTGCTGGTAGGGGACATTTCCAAACTCCTCAGTGCCATCCTTTATTTCTGTCTTGATTTTATCTGCACTGAAGTTGCAATTACACCTACTCATCCCTCAACTCCTTGTATTCTCTCTAAGTCTTTATTTCTTTATATGCAAAAGACTGATTATCGTATCACATAATACCAGTCATCCATCAGGAGTTTTGTTGCATCATTTGTTCAGACCTCTCCAGAGGGGAAACAGCATTTAATGTGAAGGCAAGACATCTACAAGACAACAGTGGTGTTTAGATACGTGTACAGGTCCTTCTCAAAAAATTAGCATAATGTGATAAAGTTCATTATTTTCCATAATGTAATGATAAAAATTAA
>JARVJO010030974.1:0-10593 GCA_031762555.1 Cynodonichthys magdalenae | reverse complement strand
ATGGGTGAGCATCACTCTTGCCACCCCAACTTGGACTCTAACCCACCACACTAAAGCAGCATAGCATAGCATGGGGCAGACTATGGCCATGTAGATACATTTGATAACCTTTGGAGTAGCAGAGATGGAGAAAAAGCTTGCAGACCACGTTCAACAAGATGCTGACCAGTTCCATGGCCTGAGTCCAATTAATTGTTGTAAATTGACATTTAATTGTCAATTAAAGCTAACTTATTTTGTTAAGAAGCACTAAGTTCTTCTCTAACCTTTCTGTTTTATTTTCAGAGTGTGTAAATTGTGAACATTCTCCATGTCAATGTACTGTTAAAATGTTTGTTATCGTGGGTGTGTCCTCTGTGGTAGCCATCTTGTGTTTCAGCTAAAGAGGATGTTCTCCTCAAACCCAGCTCCTTTATAGGAAGTGAGCTGATGAGAGCTGGAGTTTTGATTGGTTGAGAGTTAGAAGAAAGTTTCAGTAATTAAATGAGTAAAATTACTTGTAAATTGCGCATTTGCATACAGTGCATAACATGTATGTTTGATTTTCATTATGGAGAAATGTTTACATTAATCATGTGAATGTCAAACTTATTTTCTTTCCCACTCTGAAAGGCTGAGGTGATTGGCCATGTTGAATTGAGAAGGCGAGGTCTGAAGTGTATAAATAAGTTCACTGCTGGATGTAGGGGACTGTTGGAAGGGCTGCCATTTTGAAAGCTGCTGTGAGATTTGAAACAGCCAATAAAGCAGCTTTGTTTGCTGTACAGTCATTTAAGAGTGATGACGTCTCTTTTCCACACCACACCTCCCAGTGTAACAGTCATGTGGATTAATATGATATCTTGAAACAATGATTTCTATTTTTTAGGTTGAGATTGATTTAACAACCTTAAGGTACGCCACCATCTCTCCTGCTGTATGCCTGAAGCAACATCCTTGGAACGGGCTACAGCCCTTAATAAAACTACAGTGGAGGAGTTCTTTGACAATCTCGCTAAATTACTAATCACACTTATTTTTTATTTTTTTTGTGAGTTTGTTACAATTGTTATACTCTGATTGGTGTATCATCTTTTTCATTAAACTACTTTTGAACAATACACTTGTATTTGACTTACTACATATAGTTTAAAGCTTCCTTAGGATAATTCAAAATGACGTTCAAGTTTAAACTGGAAAAAGTAACTTGGTCAATTTACCCCCTGGCTTGGCTCAACTTAACCCTAAACTGGGGCAAGTTGAGCCACAAGAGTACGTTTTTTTAAGAAGTCATATTTTTTCTCCCTTATGTTATGGATGCATTCTTAACATTTTCACTGATGAGAAACATCCTGAAATAAATGTAGATGTTTTAGTTTTACTTGTGTATCACTTTCCTTTGCCTAGAGAACAGCATAAGTAAAAAGTGGATTAACTTACCCCACTCTCCCCTACATATAAAATTATCCAGCTACCCAGCTCAGTGAACGGTTATAGCCGTTATACAGTGAACGGCCTTAAGACTTATTTCACATACTAAAGTAAATAACCTATCATTTACAGTCTTTAATTTTGATGGTGAAAACACACAGCAGCACATTTCAACCTTAGCAGCAGGTATACAGTAACTCTACTAGGACAAACTGCACCATGCAGTCTTTTAAAAACGTTGTGAAACAGTTTAACAAAATCAATTTTTACATTAGAAAATGGATTTAATGACTGTCCATGTTCACTGGTGCGATTCTTCTAAAAATAGATTTTACCACCATCCCCCTTTCATCTAGTTGCTCTTTTAACACTGAAAGCTAGAGGATGGATCCCAGGAACATATTGTGTGTGAAATCCATTTCTGTTTGTGTTACCATTATTGGCATTTTTAATGCACTTGAACAAATTTATAAATTAGATTCCATTTCATTTTGTTTTGTATGAAATTCCCAGTGACTGATGGTCACCTGTTCTGAGAACAGCTGAGTGGAGATGCTGCCAGCAGCATCATTCTAAATAGAGAAGAACCAGCACAGATGGGAATCATCTTGGCTCCATCAGATTTGAATAAACTACAGATGATTATTTAATAGGTTAATACCAACACAGTCACTGGAATATAGATTTAAATACAGTAATTACCAGAGTATTTTTAGTTTTGGTCCTCTTGATTTTTTTAAATCTAACTCTGACATTGAAGTGAAAAAAAGAAACTTTCCAGAAATTCCCCAAGTGTTTCTTATCTGTGCAGCCCAGTGTTATTTACTTTGTCTTTACTGCTGGGAGCTGATACCAATGCCATTAAATTTTCGATTAATCTTTTCTTTGTTTTCAGATGTGAATTGAAAAATGATAGCCTTGCCTCAAAAAAATATTTAAAAAAGACAAAAAAATAAAAAATAAAACAAATTATTATTGAGCAAACAGAAAGCTTTGTTTCGATTAATTCTATATAATTTAAGATTTAATGAACATAGAATTTCTGCATTTAAATAGCTGTTTTCACAGTGAGGGATTAAATTAAGAAACTCAGAGTAACAGAAAATACTTCACTGTAAATTTTAGCCTAATTGCAATAACATTTAATCCATCTGCAACTCTGTTCTAAACAACTTAAAGAACAATCTCATTTGAATTATTTCAACAAGCTGTAGTTTGGACTCCATGTAATAGGAAATTAGTTCTTCAGGTCTGTTCCATATCGTTGCAGTTTTTATCATGTATCTTTTCTGTCCTCATTTAGGGTCTCGCTATACTTTTGCATTGGGGACTTACTGCGCATGTCCAAAACCTTCCTATTAGTTTTCTATGGGAATCTGGAGCGCCGTGACCCGGAAGTGACTCAACATGAAAATGCTCGTGAGTAAAATGAAAGAAAGTTTACACATCAATAACTATAAATTATTTTTTTTGCTTATCAGAAAACATATAAACGATATTTTTTTGAAACAATTATAGCATTTTATTTTGTTATATTATTGTATTTCATTTTATATTTGTGTACCAAAAGTAGAGGCGGGGCGGTGAACGTGCGCCCCCTATTGACCAGCCGCCACTGCTCAAGCTTTATATTACTCCATTTAGGTTAAACAAAGGTAACAATATTAGTTGCATGTGGACATAAGATTAAAGTTCTCAGGCTAATTGCATGAGTCAGCATGTAAGTCTTCAAATGCACAACACAACAATTTTAACATTCAACATAATTACAAACATGACATCTGAACCTAGAGATGCATTGGTATATTTACTCGAATTTGGTCGCAAGAAAAAGTTACTGATTGTCCTGTATCAAGCAATACACATGGGCCAACAGGAAAACCATGTCTTCCACCATCTTCTGCCTAGTGTTCCTCACAGGTTATTTAGAAGTGTGTGAACACAATATACAGCATATAAATCAATAAGCTTCTCAATATTTGCAAACTCAAGTCCTGTACTGTTATTTACTGATTGCTAGCTGTCCAGTTTTTTTTTTTTACAAAACAATTTTTTTGCCCGAATAAACTTTGTGTGTTCAAATGCCCATAGTGCTTCTAGCAGGCAATTTACTGACAAAGGTGTAAAATCTAAATTTATGATAAATAAAAGGTAAACTGTGAAATGAGAAATTACAGATAACTATGTGGAAGGACACGTTCTTTTTATCTGTAGTGAAAAGGGTGATTAACTAGTTCTGTCCACCACGACACTTAACAAAGTTGGGGCACCAGGTCAGTTATTGACCAACATTTTTTCACCCTTTTTAATCAAATTCATATCTACCAAGGTGTGAATGGTTGTAAGGGAATTCTTATCTCAGGCCAACCAGCTTTGTCTTTTATGGTAATTTATTACAAAAATATAGCAAGAATCAGTTTAATTGAATCATGAATAAAAACAGTAAAAATAGCAGCATGAAAGACAAAGCACTACGGCTTATAAAACAGTTAAAGATGAAAAGGATTATAGACTTGATGTTATACGTCTAAATAAAACAAGGAAATATTTTTCTTCTACTAATTAATTGAAAAGAGACCCAGGTTAAAACCTATAAGTTCTTGAAATTTAGAAACAAGTTGTTGAAAGAAGATGATTAAGTTTTGCCTCAGCTTTTTAACCAGGTTGTTCTGTGAACACTTACATGTAATGCCTGATTAGGTACAGTTCATTAGCTCACCAAAGTTGGAGACATTTGTCTGTCTCATGAGGTGGGGGGGTCTCTGACCTCTGAAGTCAATCTGCCCTGGAGGTCATTACAGATAGGTCCGTGCAGAATTGGACCCTGGTACGGCTGGGTTCCTGTAACAAACAGCCTTTCAGACCCTACGGGTCGGTTACAAATTTTTGCAGTAATCAAAAACTACATTTTCCCAAAATGGTTCTGGTCCATCTCAGGTTCAGATTATCAGCTCCGCACTGTCTGAAAACGAAATGGGACCCCTTCTGTTTGGCACAGCGTATAGCTGTGTGGCTACTAGTCATAACAAATGACAACCAGGTCTCTGTCAGAAGAACATAAAATTTATTTTTTGGGAGAATATTATGTTTATTTAGAGTGGTGTCTGTCACACACACACTTTCTCCTGCTCATGAAAAGAAGAGAAAAGACAACAGTCAGCTACATTTAACACCGGATGTTAAAATTAAAAAAGAGTTGAAATTATTCAATTTAAGATCACAGTATGACAATAATATGATAATACAAAAAAGAAAATCATGTTAATGAATATTAATGATTATTTTCTCTTTTCATAATGAATCACAAAATAATAAAACAGACTTGTCAGCATTATCTGCAGACAAGGTCATATATTGAAGCTAAAAATAAAGTTTTGTCTCTAATACAGTTTTTTCAAGACAAAGTTCAGTTAGCTTGTGAGACATGACCAGTGGTGGTCAAAAGGTCATGTCAGAGGTTACGGTTGTTCATGCTACATATCTAATGAACTATAACTGCTTAGCAATACTTTACTGAGCATTCACAGGGTTGGCATTATATATAATTTATTAATAAGTTGAAAAATACCCTTAATGTAAAATGGTGTTTGTATTTTTTAGATACAAAATAAACTGTATGCCACAACCCATTGAAGGAAATTTTGAAACTGATTGAATGCTTGATGCAGTATTGCATTTTATACTGAGGCATTTTGGTGTTTTCCACCTTCTGCCTCTCTGATTGGCTGGCAGCGCTAATCACCACACACTCTAAAAATAAAATGTTGGGTTTATTTGACCATGTTATGTCAACTGGTTCCACTTAACTGAGTTGAGTAATTTCAAAGTAACATGCTCATGTTCTTTGGTTAAAAAACTGGAATATTGCTTTGAATTTACTCAACTCAGTTAAGTGGAACCAGTTGACATAACATGGTTAAGTAAATCCAACATTTCATTTTTTAGAATGCACCTGCCAAGGATCTGGTTCATCAGCACATGGGTTTTATAAGGCTGCATTGAGGACCAGCTCATCGCTGACGCATCGATACTCTTTGGGTAAAGATCTCAGCCCGTTAACATTCTCTGGCACCAGAGTCCTGTTAATCGTGTTTTTTCTGTCTGCGTACTTGTTCCCAGATGTTGAGTTTTCTCCACGAGACCCGCTGTCCCTGTTATGAGCCTGCCTGAATTACCCAAGCTGAAGAGCCACTCACCTGTTTCCTTGTGCGCTGCCTGTTTGTCTCCACTGAGCCTGAAAACCGGATACTCACCTGTGAACCACTCGCCTGTAAATACTCACCTGTTGGCCTTGGATCATCTCCTCCATGCTCACTCCACTTCTCCTCCCTGTAAGAACAACAACAACTCACCTGATAACAATAACCTCTCTCTGGAACCAAAATATACTCTCCTCTGCAGCCTTTCTGTTCCAGGTCCCGAGATCCCGTATTCACCTTTAAATAAAGTCACTTACCTTTTTACTTATCGTCTCTGTTCTGGTCTGGTCCTGGTTATTGCTCACACTGACTTCTGTTTTGAGAACCTGATATATACTTTCTGATCATTGCATGTAAGATTAAGACAAACAGTTGGTGTGTGTGTTATCGATAGTTACCTTGACGTCTGACATTTTTAGAAGTTGATAGTGTTTTGCAGAGTCTCTGCTCAGGTCCAGCATGGTAAGACTGGGCTGTTTTGTTTGGGTTTTTAGCTCAAGGTCTAATGCTGAGGCCTGTGCTGTGTACTACTGACACTGATTGGAGTCAGAAGACATGAGAAGTTTTGAGAAGAAATCCAGTGGATTCTTGCATTTATTCAGACATACCATTTCTGAACAACATCCATCCAGCATATTATTTCCACAATTTGGTGACCCCGATCGTGATGGATGATCTTGAATAAGCAGAGAACATTGGATTTGATTTTTGGCTGTTAAAGAACCTGAGAAGTTTTTGAAACATCAACTGCTGAGAGTGAGTACAGAAAAGCTGCAAGATGCCTTCTTTTTTTTCCAAAGATGATTTCTGCCAGCTTCTTCAAAAGGTGACGGTGTTGGAGCTCAAGATTCATCGTTTGGAAGAGATGAATACTGTGAAGAACTCAACGTGCGTTCAAATGGGTGAGAAGGTTGAGATGAGAGTACATGGAGAGTAGATGGAAGATGTTTCTGAGAGTCAAACTGTATGGAACTTTCTTAGTGCCAAACCAAAACATATCTCAGGAAGGATTCACCTCTTAGATGACAACGAATGGCCAGAATTGCAGAGAAATGCTTTTTCTCCACCAGTAAAGGAAAGAGAGAAGCAACAAGCTTGAATCAAAACAACTGATAATGGCCAGAGAAATGAAGATGGAGCAGTATTTCTTCAAAACAGGTTCATACCACTGGAAGAAACTGAGTCTGAACAAAGTTCATTTTCTGACCACAGAGAGGGACCTGAGACCAGGTTCAACTTGAGCCCAAAACAAGTCCAAAGAGAATAGTGAATGAGATCAGAGGCTTCTGGAACAAGAAAAAAGTAAAAGTTCTGAGTTTTGCTGATAAAGTGCCTGACCAAGAAATGGGTTTTCCCCAACCTACAACTAAAGAACAATTGAACACCAATTCTTTTTCTCCCCCAGAGAAACCCAAACCATAAGCTAAGAATGAGAATGTAAAACCTACATCCAAGAAAATAGTAGAGAGAGATTGGTGTGGAGACCCTGTGAAACCAGCAGAGTATCGTTTAATATATCACACAAACGCTTATGAGTGGGAAAAAAAATGAATGCACAGAAGACAAGTTTCAAGAGTGGAAACAAGAAATATTGCATATTTACTGTTATGATGAATATTTTTATGTTTGGGATCATGTAACACTACTTCCAGAAGAAGACCACAGGTTGGAGATGACATTGAGGACCCTGTAGAGCAAGAAAAGTATTAATTTAAAATGTGTGTAAATCTGAAGGAACAATGGGAGGGGCTATGGACTGGATGGTCAGACTGGGCAATAGAAGAGTGGATCGAGGAAATGATGCATAACTACCTTTATAATATATGTTTGGAAAGTTTTTAAAATTTATTTTCTGGGGTTGGGAAACGTTTAGAAATATTCTGACGTGATAAGTAGTTGTTAAAACTTGTCTTTATAAAGTCTTCAAAAAAATTCCTTAATTTTATTTTACATATTTTATGTATGTCAAAAGAGAGGGAGTTGAAGGAAATTTTGTAACTGATTAATTGAACGTTATATGCAGTATTGTATTTTATACTTATGATTGCAAGTACACAAAGAGTTGCTGTGTGTGTTATCAATGTGTTCAGTCTGTATAAACAAAAGTTAGTTACATTCTGACATCTGTAATGAAAGTTACCACCTCCAGGGGTGTAACCAGGAAGAGACTGAAGAGGTTATAATGTTGATGTTTAGAAGTGTTTTTAGAAGTTGTTAGTGTTTTGCAGAGTCTCTGCTCAGATCCAGCCTGGACAGACTGGGCTGCTGTTTTGTGTGGGTTTTTAGCTCAATGTCTTATGCTGAGGCCTGTGCTGTGTACTGCTGAAACTGATTGGAGTCAGAAGACAAGAATAAAGAGTTTAGAAGAAATCTAGTGAATTCCTGCTTTTATTCAGATATAACATTTCTTAACAACGCATATTATTTCAACACCATAACCCTAAAAGGAAGTAGTTTAAAAGGGTGAATGGATGGATGGAAACCTTTCATATTCACTCCCAGGACAGATACAAAACTGGTGATATTGTATAGCTTCTCTAGCCTGCATGCCTTGGGGTCCCCCAGGTGGAGCTGGAGAGTGTCACTGGGGCGACAGAGATCTAGTTTCTTTCCTGAACCTGTTGCCTTCATGACATGACTACAGATTAGTGGTAGATGACAAAAATTGAGCCTTTTATCCAATTCAGGATGCATTTGCAGTCAAACCAACACTGATTAGTTTTACTTCTGAAGTACACTTCTTACATAAAGATGCACACATTTGGAAGGTGCTCTCGAAGATGTAAGCCCCCGAAAAAAAGACTGTGGAGACATGGTATTAAACTTTTTTTTTAATTTTCACAAATACTTGATTTTCCAGTAGTCACTGCAGCATTTAATGGATATAGAGCTGATGTTCGATGGTCTCTAAAAATATATCAAGATGTCTTCCACATATGCAAACTGAAACAGGATAATAAAATGTGCTGCACTAAAAAGCCCCATATGTTTTATGGTTTCCTAATAATTCCTTACATCTTGTGACATCAAAGGGAAGGAAATACTGGCAAACAACACCTATTATGAGTCTCATTATTGGGAAATACTTAGTTCATTGTTTCCTATCTTGTGGAGTCAGAGCTTCGTGCTTAGTTCAAGCTTAGATCATGGTTAGATAACTATGAACTAATGCTAACAAAATACCATAATCTGAGTCTTATAAATAGAAAACGCTAAATTCAAGGTTTCCTACACATTCCTTGCACTTTTTGACATCAAAGACCCAAGCATAGATTGTAGTTAGACAACAATAAGCTTATAGCAAACAACACGTTTTTATTTTGAGGGAAATACTTACTTCATAGTTTTCTACATTCTTTGGCTCCAATGACTCATGTTTTGTTCATGCACAGTTTGTGCTTTGGTGACCATGAACTAATGGTTTAAAAAAAAAAAAAAAAGAAAAAAAAACAAGGAATAGTGACTAGTGATCCAGCTCAGCCTTAAGTAGTAGTATGCATTATCCATGATCAGCAACAGCCTGTGTGCACAGCAGCTGCAGCAATCAGCACCGCTCTGGTGGAACAAACCCTGCAACACAGGAAGGGGAGGGGAAGACTGTAAGAGACTGGAATCCTGTCAACTAAAGCTGGCAAAACATTTTTAAATTCATCATCCTGCCTCTGTGACTCATTTCAACACATCACGTCATCACAGCTGACTCTGCTGATTCATTAACTGCATTAACTAGCAATAGTCACATTTCAAGTCTTACTAATGCTACAAACTTTTGGACATGATTTAAAGCTGTATATTGGTGAACAGAGCATCTCTTTTTATTCTGAATCTCATCGTTAAGAAATGCTTAGTTCATGGTTTCCTACACATTACCTTGTAGTTTCAGGGACTCATGCTTATTCCTGCTTTTTATGGTTAGGTTACTCATAGTTGATGATGCTAAAAGTGAACAAAAGACTTTATATTCTGTCAGAGTCATGTTTTATGTTTTATAGCTCTTTTTGTGTTAAATTTTCTCAGTCTGTTTTATTGTTTGGTTTTCTTGTGTTTTACTTTCTTATTTCCATTTCCTAGTTTCCAGTGCCATTTTCTTTACTTCATCCTCAGTCAGCATCTTAGTGTTTATTCATTCTGCCACTCACACCTGTCCATAGTTTGTAATCACCCAAGTGCTTCGACTTTCCACCTAACCTCAGCTGAATTTAACCAGTCGCATGTCACCACTTACTCAGTGGATTGTTTTCCTGGTTTCATGTCTGTCCTGATCGTCTCCATGTTTCCAAGGTTTTCATCATGTTTATTTTGTATGTCTGCTTCCACCACATCGGCTGTTTGTTTTAAATTATTTAATAAATCCGTTTTTGTTTCACTTCAGCTATTTCTCTGTCTGCAATTTGGATTTTATCACATACCGACTCTAACACAGTCTCATAATTTGAAAATGTTCAGGTCATTGTTTTCTATACAGGAACAAAGCAATGGCTTAAAACAATACACTAACTAAAATAACAATGGGAAAAAGCATTGGCCAACAACTATAAACAATAGAATAAGTGATTGACAATACACATTTCAAAATAAAGACCAACAAATAGTATTCTGGTTTACTTTTTGCTGACTAAAAGCTATCCACCAAAAAAGACACAGCCAGCTTTAAACTTTGCTGCCTAAATGTGGTTGCAAGTTTGGTATAAGAAAAGGAATTTAAATAAACTTTTATAAATACATAAAAACTTTACCTCTGCTGTGATTTCCTCAGACCAAAGCTAATTGCCCTAGTAGAAAATGCAAAAATTAAAATTTAGACATATAGCAATTGTTCTTTACAACTCAATACCAAATTCTAAAGCCCAAATATTTAAATACCAGGATAAAATGTACTTCCAAATGGCCTGTGAGAGACTACTGTAAATAGGCGCTTTTCCACAGACCCGGGTCGGTACGGCTCCACACTACACCACTCCAGTTTTCAGTCTTTCCACTGGGA
>JARVJO010030973.1:0-10594 GCA_031762555.1 Cynodonichthys magdalenae | reverse complement strand
ATTACAACAAACATGTAGAGGAGAGAGACTAAAGACAGCAGCAGAGTGAGGAAATGTGGTCAGTTTATCCTCCAGCAGTCTAAGCCTATAGCAGCATAAGTAACTATAATAACTAAGGAATAAGTCAGGAAACCTAAGCCTAACTATAGGATTTATCAAAGAGGAAAGTCTCCAGTCTTGTCTTAAAAGTAGACAGAGTGTCAGCCTCACAGACAGAAACTGGATATACCAACATTAACTTTTATCAATCTAAAAAATATTAATTATAGAGGACTGAAATTGACACAATTAAGAAATAAAAGCAGAAATATAGGATTAATAAATACTTTTAAAATACAGCAATTAAATTAAAAAAGAACTTTAACTCATGTTTTACAGTTTAATTGATCCTCATGTTTTTTTGGATTGGTTCCAACAAATTGTATATTTTTTGTACATAATTTACATTTTACTGTTTTTAAAAATATATATTTTATATTTTTCCTTTTACTTGTATGTGCGTTTGTGTCTCATAAATGTTTATATTTATTTATTTTTATAGCTTTATAATCATCCTAAACTCATTAAGTTTATACATCAAATTTTTAAATTGATGTCTAATTTTTTTTAATATTGGTAAACTTGATGAATGCAAAACACTTTTCAAAAATCTTTAAAAGCAGCCCATGATTGCAACACTCTATCATCCCCTTCATAAAGAGATTAAAAGTATTTAAAGTAATGCAGAGGTGTTTTCTTTAGAAGCTACAGGGAAATTAAACTTAAAACTTTATATTTGTGGATGTTTTGTTTTTGTTGACAGAGACTATTGAACAAGCAGACATAATTAAAACTATTATATATTAAACTTTCTATTATATGAAGTTAAAGACATAAACAGTCATCTGTATTGTATCATTGTCAGCAGGGACACAGAGTTGAGAAATCTACATTTCAAAATGCTTTATATACAAGTTGCACATCCAACATAAAGACTTAATAATGTCAGTTTTATACACTTTGTACAACAGCTCACTAGAAACCACTGACAATATGAACAAAAGTGACACAAAGACTGAAAAACGCACAAAACAAAAAAAAGTTTTACCAAAAATAGTAACAATCCTGTGTCTAACTCACCAGTATGGACAGAAACACATTGAGAAACAGCAAACTAAATCTTCATGGGTCAGTATAATACCGTTGTTCAAGCTGATATTTGCTTATTTTATGTCAAATTTCCGATGAAATGAGTCCAACCTTTGCTCTGAAGTGAGACTCGGTCATCGTTTTCAGGTGTGGCGTGGGCTCCTAAACATGAATATCTCACCCACAGTAAGGCACAGTGACTAAAACAAGTTCGTCCCAGGCGTGTGGGAACAAATAAAATGTTTAAAATCTTTTTTTTTTTCTTCATTATTCTGTGTGTAACACAAACATTGTGCCTTCGATTTTTAAAATACAGACGCAGCCACACATCTTCTCACTCTCACACACAACTTTAAGACACTGAACAGAGAATCTGAGAAACAAGATAATTCTGAACACAACAATCAGCAAGTTAGTTGGCAAGGTTATTGGAAACTGGCAGCATTTAAATAATTAAATCTCGACCTAATGAGCTTCTCTTCGCAGGGAGAAGATTCTGCAAAGCCCCTGCTGAGGGATGGAGGCGCTTTGCTGATGTTCATCCTCTATTTGTCCACCAGAGGGAGCTCTAGTCCAGATTTCTATAGAGAGATGCAACGTCTGAGTTTTACAGCCTCTGTATGTCTGGTTTCCTTGGCAACCGCCAGAATGAGGCGAGCAGAGGGGATGCAGGCAGACGCCCTGTTTGCACATGCAGGATGCTTCAGATCAGAGCTGAAATCAGATTGTGGGGAGGGGGAGGGGCGGATTTAGGGGTTAGAGAGACTTGTTGCATGTTGTGCTGTGGTACAGGGCCGAGAGGGGGTCGGCTCAGAGGCTCAGGTTTAACTGTCCTCCTCGTTCTCTTCCTGCTCGTCATCGTTGACGAGCACCTCCGGCTCCCGGAAACACTCCTCGAAGAAGTTGACGAGAGACTGGCTCAGGTGCTGCCGCGTCCCCTCGCTGTGGAGGAAGTGTCCCTCGTCTGGGTAGATCTGTGAAGAAATGAATCACTGCATGAGCTCACTAGCAAGTATTAAAACTCCAATTTAAGTTATGGGTCATTACGTTTAATATAGCAAGTAAAAGCCAAACTTTTCTAGTTTTTCAGTAAAACCGGGTAAAAACAGTCTTGGAAAAAGTTACATCATCCCCGTATTTTATGGACTATAAGTCGTAATAATTGTTTTTTTTTTTGTTTGGCTGGTCCTGCAATTTATGGTCAGGAGTGACTTATATGTTTTTTTTTCCTCTTCGCGACTCTTTCTGTATGAACTAAAATTTAATCCATCAGTCAAAGAATGACAAGAACCCAGGAGCAAACATTACCATCTGCAGCCGTGAGAGGGCGCTCTAGGTTTGTGACAACTACGGTTTATGTTCCTGTTCTGGTTAATAAAAATTATGCAGCCTAAAAGGTAATCTAGTAGCAGAAATAAAGACTGGAAATGATGAGAAACTTATGAGGGACTGGTGAAACGCAGGGGTTACTTTTATTGCACTGAAGGAAAGGAAGAAAGCTGATCACGTGATGTGGAATGAGATGGTGAATTTACTGCTAATGTGCTTGTTGGACTCACTGGCTTGTTATATTAAATAAGACTATTATGTAATTCCAGATTATAGTCAGAGGTCTATAAAGTACTTTAAATAAATAAGTAAAAGAAAAAATACATTAACAGAAAATTACTTTGGTAAAAAAGAATTTCACTTATAATAAAAGTACTTAAGTTGAAGTCATAAAACTGCTTACAATAATTGGTAAAGTAAAAGTAAAATTACACATTCTAAGAAATGAAGTGTTGAATTTATTTATCCAAAGTGGTTCCACTAAACTGAGGTGAGTAAATTGCTTTAAATTCACAGTTTGGTGGAACCAGTTGACATAACTTGTTTAAGTTAATTCAACACTTGTTTTTTTAAAGCGCAGAAACAACTTTCATGATTTCTGATCATATTAAAGTTTGTAAAGCGTAACTACGTGTTAAACTTTAAATAAAAACGTAAAAGTATCATTTTTATGTTTTGAATGTAACAAAATAAAAGTAAAAGTTACAATTAAAAAAAAATTACAAATGTACTTAGTTTCTATACACTTCTGCTTATAGTCCTGTGTAACTTATAGTCAGGTGTGATTTATACATGTTTTCTTTCCTCTTAATGATGCAACTAATAATCCAGAAAATACAGTACTTCCCCAAAACCTGGTAATTTCTTTCTATAAGGTTAGAAAATATTTAAACACTGCTTTTTGTGTCATGAACACATTTCAAACAAGTCAGGATAATGGATATCTAAAAAATTATTCTTGAAAAAATAAAAATGATTATTTTGCTATAAAGCTGGAGGAATTGTCAGGGTTTTATACATATACACTTTTCTGAGACAGACTGTCAGAGAGGGTGAGACGTTCGGGTTGCACTGCACCGTGACTCGATGGCCCAAACTAGGATTGTCTCATGAGCCTCATTCCAGAGCCGTCACTCATTTCAAAGCCTTAAAATATCTCAAACATACAAGAAGAAATCCTGAACCATGGAGCTGCTGAAGTCCCAAATGAAGAAAGAGCGTGGACGAAATGTTGCTATTCCCAAACCAGACACACACACACACAGGTTTGTATTTCTATTCTTATTAGGACCGTTCATTGACATTCATTTCCAGTAATTTCTGCAGCCTAACCCTGACCACCAACCCTAAAACTAACCTCACAGGTACCTATCTGACCCTAAAACTAACTTAAACTCAATTCACACCTTAGTCCTAAAACAAACCCCCAACCCAAAAATGGAGTTCCACCATATTAGAACCGGTCTTTGGTCCCCATTAAGACAGAAACGGTCCTAAATAGATAACAAAAACAAGCACACACACACACACACACACACAATCACAGGCCAAAACCCTAATGGCATTTTTCGCTTGTGCCTGCAGCTCACCTGTAGAGTGTAATTAGCCTTCTCACTGATTAAATGGTTGATAAATTTGGCCGTGTGCTGGAAGTGAACCTTTTCTGTGATGAGAGAGAAAATGACAGTAAAGACACACAACATTAGAACATACCAACAAAAACTTTAATATACTGTATAAGTTAATGTGTTACCATCAGCTGTTGGGTGAATTATGAGATACTGTTTCTCCAGCAGCTGATCTGCTCTGTGAGCTAAATTTGCCTTCTGGAGGGGAAAAAAAAGAAAAATGAACAACTCTGTGTTTTCTGGTTATTAATTGCAGAACGGAGGTTGAACATGTTACCGTATACACTCTGGAATCTGTCTTTGGGCCGAGGTATCGTTCTGAAAAAGCCGATGCTGCAGTTTGGAAAATAAAGAATAAAAACAGTGTTTTGGTTTTAGATTTAGTTTTTTATATATTAATATACATTTTAAATCAAAGTTGCCCAAGAAAAAGCAGAGGAAAGTTTAACCATATAGCTTGAAATCTGTGATGGGTGAAACAGCGGCTCCACATTTCAGCTGACTGAACTTATCAGAGCTCAGAAGTAATGTTGCCAAATATCCTCCGTAGGCCTACAACAACAGGACAGAGAAATCAGCTGTAAGGTTTATGTCTATAAAACCAAACAGAAAAATCTAATTCCTTTTCCACTGGTTGATACGTTACCTTTCCATAAACTCCCATTCGAGTCTTATCAACGTAAGGCTCTTTGGATATGAACCTGAAAATGTAAAACACCTTTTTAAAAAAAAATGTCTGCCCTAACGGGATTTTAGTTCAGATCTCAGGTGGAGTAAAAGACTGACCTGAGCGCCTCCAGCTGGTCCCTCTCCTCCAGCTCGCCCAGCCTCTGGCGGACCTTGTGGAGGAGGTTGGTGCCCTGAAAGCCGCTGCCGTGGCCGTCGAAGCGGATCACGATGGTGCTGAAGCTGCTGACGAGAACGGTGGCCCAGTCCACCTGGAACCGCTCCGTCACCATCTGCCCACCGGGAGTCCCATCACTGAGAAACCACAAAGCTATTTTTAAAATTATGTTCCCCCCCGTTTGCATACCAATAATTCATGATTAAAATCATCATCGAGACTACTTTTCTTTTGTTCCTAATTAAGGCCAAAAAACTACAAAAGGTGGATGATGACATTTCTGCTTGTGTGTGTGTGTGTGTGTGCTGGGGGCGGGGGTGGGGTCATTTTCTGAGTCTAAACGTGTAAATTTAAATGTGAAGATTAAATCTTGTCTTTTGGACTGGAACGTAGCCTTTGCTGTTGGTGCTTGACATCATGACATCATCATCCTGAGACAACAGCAGCTGCTAACACTGCTAATGCTGCTAACATTTACCTACAAGACAAAACAAACTTGCAGTCGAGATTTAGGATTTAACATTTACATATATTATTTAACATTTAAATTGAACATTTAGTAAAAAAATGTTCTTTGCAGTAAGCTAAATAATAATAAAACATTAGTGGAAATTTTTTTTTTTACTTGGATTTTACACAAAGTGAGCTATATAATAAAAATGTGTTAGTTACATTGTTTTACATTTTATATTACACACATGGTGCCCCGTGTGTGTATTTGATTGTGTCTGTTAGCAAAATATATGATGAACTACAGAACAAATTTTAATGAAACTTTCAGAAAGTATTCACTGGATACCTGTCTACAACTGATTACCATTTGAAGTCAAACTGATTCAAGATGGCCGCCACAGATAGTGGATTTTAACAAACACAAAAATAGCTACATTTCATTCATCTTTACAGATATTGACTTAAATTGTGGTGTGGTTGTAGCTGAGAATCATCCACATCATATACTCTGAAGAACAGATCAGGAAAGATTTTGGTTTAAATTAACTTTGGCATCCAAGAGGTCATTCCGTCTGGATTTCTTAAAGGAATTTGTTTTATCTAAATTGACAAAATTAAAAGATCGTGACTTTTTAAAACAGGATTTTGCTGCAGAACCTGTACTGCTTAAGGCTCATTTTGTGAAAGATATGTGCCAATTTACCTACTTCATCAGTGTTAAATAAAGAGGAAAACCTTCAGACAACAGACACAAATGTTCCACAGAGCAGTGAATTTTATCCAACGGTTCATACTCAGCTGAACAACAATGATTGTAGATTTACTCCAAAACATTTAATTGCTAAAGCAGTTGGATGAATTTAACACTCACACTATCAGCAGCAGAGGATAGTGGGCTGTATTTATGAACCCTGCTGGTTTCAGAATCTGCATGGTCAGAGCTACAACACAAAGAAAACGGTCAAAGTAGATCTTATAGGACCAGTAGTTTGATTTATATCACAACACATACTGTAGTCGTCGATGGTGATGGTTTTATTCTCCACTTTGGGCATCTGCATGTTGTTGTACGTGTTGTTTACTCTCTCATTTGTCTCCACATCGAACATCTCTGTGGATCAAGAGATGTTAAAAAAGTTCATTGTGTTTAAGAATCAGCAGTAAAATCATCTCCTTTGGTTGCTTGAAACTCACTCTGTCTGTCGTCAGTGCTGTAAACGGCCACGCTCGGTATATCTGGGCCTGAAAAGACAAATAAAAAAAAAGAAGAGGCTATGGGACTGAAAGAAATGGAGATACTGAAACACGATCTTTTCCTTCTAACAGAAGACAGTCCTCTTGTCAGCTTTACATTTAATAATTAACTTCCCTCTCAATACAGAGAAGCTTATTATTTCACAGAGGAGCTACTCTCTAAAGATCCAATTAATGAGGAGAGCCACTGGCACTGGTTCTCTGTGAAGTGAGCTTCTTCAACAAATTAGATTCCTTAGAAACAGAGATGCCGTTTCCCCGTATTAAAGCAAAAGAAATAAATAAAAAATGCATTTAGTAAACAACAACACATAAATCTTTGCCCCTCCTCTCCTTTTAGCAGCAGCAGTTTGAGGTACAAACATCCTTAAACTCATCCTCTGGACCTGACCCACGTGTTTCTGCTGAGTGAGGGGAAATGAAGCCCACCTTTGCAGTTTAACAGGAAGTAGCGCATGTTGTGGCTGAACGACACATCCACGTAGCCACACTTGAACTCGCAGGACAGGCAGCAGCGGTTAAAAGGAGGGATGGTGTCGGCGCTGACTCGTCAGAAATATAAAATAAAGAAATACGTTTCAGCAGCTCTTGGAGAATCAGGAGCATTTAGAAAACTTTAGAAACCTACCTGTACAAATGTCTTCTCTTTGGGTCGTCCTCTGTGCTCAGAAAGTATCTGTAAATCATCCAGACGTTAGAAAAAGAACAGATCCCACAGCCCCGATGGGTAAAAACATGAATGTGAACAAGGTTTTACATGAGGTTCCGTTCATGATTGTAGGCCAAGATGCTGGTGACGTCCCAGTCTCCAGACGTGAGGGACTGAAGGATGTCTGTGCTCGTGTTAGGCTGAAAAAAACAACATCATTAAATATCTGAGTCAAACCACAAACGTTCATCCGTCTGCACGCACCAACGAGGTGGACATGGAGATGTGGAAGAACTTTCCTCGTCCACCCTGAGGGATCGCTCTGGTGAAGAAGAACTTGTGTCCATCTTTGGAGAAGAGCGGAGCTTCGTTCTGCAAAGAAACAGGAATATATCAGTCTTTTAAAAACTATTCACAGACCTTTTGTTTGTTAGGGTTGAGACGTGATTCTGCTCTGAAACAACAGGTCGACAACACAGACCTGCCGATGCAACCAGCTCTCACTCTCATCTTCATGTTTCTGGGAAGAATAAAGAGTGAAAAATATGTAAAAAAATGTTGGGCTATTGTCTAAAATGTGAAATAAATCCATTAAAAATTGGAGAATCACCTCAACATAATACACAATATAAAAAGTCAAATGAATACATTTAAAAACATAAAATGGTGACATTTTAGGTAATAACAGAATCACTTGGTTGGACTAAATCTACTACTTTAATTATTTATGTTATTTACAAAGAAATAATTAGCTAATTAGTTCAGCTTTACACACATTTAAATCTTTATTTTGAACAAATGGAATTGAATACTTTGGAAAAAAAAATAAAAATGTGACTCTTGTCTGTAAAATGGACTGATTTATGTTAAGGTTGAATTAATGTGCAGCACCACCAACCAAATGTGAACAAAATGGGCAAGAAACAAAAAAATAGCTTTTTAAAAGAAAAAAGTTTAATTTCAGTCAAAGCCAAAATGTAGAATAAAAGCAAAAAAAAAAAAAATGTTAAAAAGTAGTTTGGAGCTGCACAGGACATAATAGTCTACTTGTTAGGGCCTATTTTGAGCAGTGGATTTGGAGTTCTGATGGGTTTCGTGCAGAATGAAAAAGCTTCATGTGGATTACTTTAAAAAAGAAAACGACATCAGTTGACCTGAAAGCACCAATGTTTCTTTTGTTTTCAGATTTCACCACAGGAACACCTGAACTTAGCACTAAACCTCTGCTGCGTCACCTTGATGCAGACTCCGGTGGTGGCCTCACACAGCGTGAGGATGGAGTTGTTCTGGGCTCTGTTCAACCAGTTCACAGCCAGTTTGGTGCTGGTGGCCCATTTCACTGAGGTGATGTAATACTCTTTCCTGAAACAAAGACGACAAATAATGTCTCTGGCTCCTTTAAGAAACTCCTGCAGGGATATTTTTAGCGCTCGCAGTTTGGCGCAGACTGAGACGCTGACAGTCTGTCACTCACCCGATCCGTGGGTCGTCAGGTTTCTTCATCACCACCGTGTGCAGGGGTCCGTGAAGGCTCACCACTGACAGGTGCACGGCAGGGTTCTCTTCTCCAGCCTAAAAAGGCCATGAGGGCATTTAATACAAGCCTCTACTCTCTTAAAGTCTGTTAAAATAAAAAGTTCCTACATCTAAACCTTGATAACAATTTTTAGCCTGAGGGAGTCGGTTTGAGCATCGTTTCTTATCAGGATATTGAACTGTGGAAGACGATTCTATAATTTTCTTCTGAATTTAACAGAAATATTAATTATAGAGGTTTTCAATCATTTGTAATAATTATCTAACGCAGTGGTTCCCAAAGTTGGGATCAGGACCCCGTCAAGGTGGGGTCTTAAAAAGATGTTGAGATAGTTGTTACAGAAGAGTGTGAGTATTGTAAGTAAAATGAATAAAAGTAGCAAAATGAACATTGTTACTATGCTCTTGTTTATTTGACCTGATCACAATGTTTAACCAAAAGTAGCTGGGGGCACAGGGCCTTTGTTACTATTATTTTGTGAGTCAAAAGCTGAAAAGTTTAATAACTACTGATCATTTTCTGTGGGAAAACTCAAGACTTCCAGCTTCAGAATTTCAAAATATACGTCTTTTTACGTCTCATACACTTAAATTAGACTCTTTATCTGAAGACAAACATTGGGGTCACAACAATTAACACCCTTTTTAACACTTTCATTTATATTTTTGGTTTTGTTTTAAGCATTTCTGTTAATTAAAATGAATAAATCCACTCACTACATCTGCAGAACTGTGTACATGCCGTGATCGCTGCAGGTTTACCTTTGGGTAATGATAGTCCAGGCTGGTGGGATATGGTGTGCCTGTGAAAAACGGCACTTCCATTTTTGGCACCAGCGTGTCGTTGATGGTCATGTAGGCCAAACGCAGCCCGTCAGGAGACCACCAGTGGGCCACAGGGGTCTGCAGCATCTCCTCTGGTAAAACAACAAAACACTGGCCCATCATCTTTATTCAGACGAGGAATAAAGTCAAATTCAATAAATAATTTAATTTGTTTACAAAACATTCTGACATGACATCATGATGCAATTCTGCACAAACAATCAAGACGAACACAAAGTAACTTCACACATTGAGACAAATTACTTACAAGAGCACTACTATTTGACATATTGTAATACATTTGTTGCATTAGCCCACATCTCAAATTAATTTATTCAAATCCAGACTCACGCCATCCTTCTTACAAAGATATTCATTTTCAGTTGTAAAGCTGAACTCATTTGTTCCATTATGTAGACCCATTTTAATCTTTGCACTCACTCAGCTCTGATTGGGGGTTCTGTTTTCTTCCAGTTAAAGGTTATCATTTTATTTGCAATTAATAAACATCATTAAAACGTACATTATCTCAGAGTTACAGTAAATATTTTTTCATTGGACTTCCAAAAAGAACAATCAGTGTTGTTATATTTTTATTAGCAAAATGTTTATTTATTTCTTGTTTAAAACAAAAATTAATTTCTATGGAGAATTAAAATAAATAACTCAAACCAGCACATCAGATACTATCTTTAATCAAAAACGTCATAATATTCTGTGATAAAACTAGACTTTGATAATTTTACAGATATACTGTAAAATATGAGTTCAAGTTCAAGAATCTTTATTATCCCCTAGGGCAGTATTTCCCAACCCTGGTCCTCGAGGCACACTGTCCTGCACGTTGTAGATGTTTCCCTGCTTCAACAGGGCTGATTTCAATTGGTTACTGATTAACAGGCTTTTGTTGAACTGCAATCATCTGAATCAGGTGTGTTAAAGCAGGGA
>JARVJO010030972.1:0-10595 GCA_031762555.1 Cynodonichthys magdalenae | reverse complement strand
CTCCACTGTTTGCTCAGGATGGGAGACTGTGATGAAGTGATTCAACACAAACTGCTGGCTTCTTCTTTAGATTGTTCCTTTTTCATGTACAGAGCCCTGAGACATACTGTATGTATGTTGTGACTTGGTGCTATATAAATAAACTGAATTGAATTGAAACTGCATTTAATTTTGCGTGGACATCGGGGGCAGTTCCCCTGGATTCCCCTGGACCCCTGGACCGGGTCCTCTATTTAAAAAGATATAGTGTGTTCCAACTATAGGGGGATCACACTTTTGAGCCTCCCTGGTAAGGTCCATTCAGGGGTCCTGGAGAGGAGGGTCCGTCAGATAGTCAAATCTCAGATTCAGAAAGACCAGTGGGGTTTTCGTACGGGTCAAGGAACACTGGACCAGCTCTACAACCTCAGCAGGGTCCTAGAGGGTGCATGGGAGTTCGCCCAACCAGTCTACATGTGTTTTGTGGACATGGAGAAGGCGTTCAACCCTGTACCTTGGGGAGTCCTGTGGGGGCTACTCTGGGAATATGGGGTACCAGGCCCTTTGTTGAGAAACTTCACGTGTGTTGTTAAACTTTGTATCCCTGGCAGAATGGAGCCGCCATTCACGCATGCGAGCTCCCGCGCTGTTGTTTGAAACTGGCTAGAAGTTTTAGAAATTGTTTCTTCTGATGAGAAAAGTTGAGAAACTATTTCTGCTGACTCTGAAAACGCTTTGTTGAACTGTTGCAGTGCTGTGTTCGGAGTGTAACGCCGTTTACACTCCTGTTACTCCTCGTAACTGAAAAGTTAGAGTGTGTCCCCATTTTGTGCCTGTAGGCTTATGAGGACGGAACCTCCCCTTAGACGGGACTTCTGGCTCTAGACTTCCTTAAGACCTCCTTTGTTGTCCGCCATGAAATGAAGTGCTTAGCCCCATCTACTGGTCAAGTAAAGTTCCTACAACCAAGAACTTATGATTCACAAATGATTTTGACAGCTTTTAAAACTTAGTCAAACAACCTTAAACCAGGTTAGATTAAGTGTTTTATTCTTTAATAACAAAGTTTTTAAAATACTATCAGTATTTTAATGCTACTTTGTAAATAATTACTTATTTTCCTAAAACAGTTCAACTTAATTTTAGCTTAAAACTCCAAATTAATTTTCAAGTCAGTCTTGGTGATTTTAAAGCTTATTTATATTTTGTGTCTCATCCTTTTCAAAGATTTTGTAAATATAAACTAACTCGGGTTGCTTTCAACTTATTTAAATAGCTTTGTCTATTTTATGCTTCTGGCTATTTTAAAGGGGCAATATTAGGTGTTTCTCAGGCATATATTTATATTCTATACCATAATAAAGTAACTAAAGTCACCATTAGTTGTTATTAAGTTTCCAGAAATGGTTGTTGTGTAGCAGTGCCTTAGTCAGTCTGATGTTGATCCACTCTTAGATTTAGATGTTTATTAAACAGATAAATGGTTTCTCAGCCTGCACAAACGTCAGCTGTTGGTTTTTAGTTTCACTCTGAGGTGGTGGACATGTCTGAATGTGTCTCTGCTTGATGTGTGGAAACACTGACTGACTTTCTGTTTTCATTTCAAAATTTAAATTTTTTTTTGTATTTAGGTTGTTTTCTTGTTTCTGATAATTCCACAAAATATTATGCCTGTGCCTACACTCAAAAAAAATGAAAATTTTTTTATCCACTTAACTGAATTGAGTATATCTAACACAATTACTTCATGTTAACTCATTAAGTGAAAAAAATGCTTTAGCTTTACTTAATTCAGTTGAGTAGAACCTGTTGACATAATATATTTAAGTAAATCCAACACAAAAAATATAATTTTTTGAGTGTATCTATGTGTATGTTCATTTGTTTACAATATATTTTATTTACCATCAGATGTATTTCAATCAAAATCTTACATAGTAATCATTTGATGAATGTCAACAGTCAGCTAATGGAGCAAACCCAATTCAAGATGACCATAACAGCTAATCCACCTCATCAAATACAAATATGGCTATGACTCAGCCAGTTTTATAGATAATGAGCTAAAATATTGTGGTAGTTGCTGAGAGTTATCTCCAGCACATACCTTGAGGACTATCAGATCAGTTGACATCTTTTTTCAAACTGTAGCCTGAAATCTGGTGAAAAAATGCAGCATAGACAACCATCTGTCTGATGTCAGGTTGTTCCTGACTTAAACCAATTCCAGCAGCAGGCAGAGGTTTCATCAGTCAGAACCAGGTTTGATCCCAGGTGAAACATCAGCTGATCTTATCAGCAGAAGGATCCCAAACACCACCAACATGTTCATCTTCCTGTCAACAACAACAAGCACAAACTAAGAGCAACTCCTGACACACTTCTGTCACTTTACCTCTATGAAGTTAGCAGCTCTCAGGAGGACGACACCTCAGGAACACCTTCAGTTTCCTCAGCTGATCCAGTCTGTGTGTCTGTACAGATGGAAGTTAGAAACCCCTGTGTCTTCCCTCCCACAGGCGTGTCAAGTTTCTTCTCTCCTGTTTTCAGTTCTCTCCTCTGATTGGTCCTTTTCACAAAAACAACTCAAAAAGTAGAAAGAACAAGCTTTGCTGTAGCCTGATTTGAATTTTATTTGGTGGAACTAACAATGAAAGCAGAAGTGAAAATTGAACTTCGCCTCTGAATTGAGGTCATCTCATATAACTGAACTAAACTGGTTTATTTTTTGCTTACATATTTCTTTTAGTCTTTTGGGGAAAAAAACACAATCAGTGATGTTTCTTTTATTTGATTATCACATGTCTGAAACAGGATTGTTGATTTTTTTGTATGACAATTATTTAATCACTGTTCTAAAATGTTAAGTTTAAAGGGGAAATGAAAACAAATCTTATATTTAAGAGCCTTAAAAAACAGCCTTCAAGTGTTTCTTTTATTTAAATACTGAAAATTAACATTTGTGTGATGAAAACTTTCATTACTTGTTTTTAGCATTTTGAAACCTGTCTCTGACCCCCGGCCTTGGACGGGCCCCTTTAAAAAGACAGAACTTTGTTTTAATCTTAACTGAATTTCAACCATAAAGGTCATGATTTTAATTTTAAAGAGACATTCTCTTTTACTTAATCAATTTATAACAAGATAATAATCTTTTATTTTGATTTATATTTTTCTTTTAAGTAAAAGTTATTACCATTTGATAAATCAAAGAACAATGTTAAGGTTAATTAATAAAAAGAATAACAACCTTTCTTTTTATTATACTTTATATAAAAGAAAAACACAAAAAGAACTTTATTCAAATGTTTCATTTGTTGTATGCAAATCATTGTTAATCAATGCTTCAATCCACAGTAATGTGAGTATGTTTTCTTTATTCCATTTATTAACTACGTATATAGGTTAGTTATGTTTTCATGGTTAAGCTTTATATTACAGTTTTAATGTTTATTTTGTTTGAATCACAATGAATGTGCTGATATTCCTATATTCTTAAACTAATTCATTCTGTTAAGCTTTCAATAAGTCCGCAGAGAGCAGGTCCCAAGGACCTTACGAAATATTTAGACTGGGTTGTTAGCCCAAAACAACACCTGGATTCCACTAACATTTTCTTATCTTCTTGACTAACGTCTTGAAAAAACTAACTAACCCCACTGCTCAGGCAGAACACACTGGAGCTTCGAGAGAGAAGCTGCTGTTTTTCTCTTGCGAGAAAGCAGTCCAGCCCCAGGTGCCAAAGGGGAGACTGACGGTCAGGACCTGGTCAGCATCGGGCCAGGTCCAACAAACGAGCTTATCAAAGCCAAACAAAGCACTTGTTTAAGTTTGAGACGGATACAGAGAGAAGCCTCGTCTCTGACATTCGTTTGAAAGCAGACCAGGAGACACGGAAAGTGTAACGTAGACTGGATGTCCAGCCGAGTGAGGGTCCGAGAGATCCTCACTAACTGGATCAACCCCCTTTCGACTTGGACTTTGGTGGGTGAATTACATCTGTCATCGGTCAAGGTAAAAAGGCGTTCCGTTACCAAGTGTACCTGTTCTGGCTGGATTCGTTGAGAGACGCTTGCCCTCTGGTCAAAATCCACATTCTTTAAAGATAAAGTAAGAGCTCATTAACACCTCCTTTCTCTCTTTTCTTATCCTAAACCTTATGCCACATTAAGCTTAAAGTAAGGGCCATAAACAAATGGTAAGATCTAAGCCTGAAGTTTGTTGTTCCTGATAAACTGTCATCTTGATAATAATTAACTCGGACGCGATTAATTGTTGTCGTTTAAACTATTCTTAGAAATTAGATTTTCCACAATAAGCTGTACATTGGTGATTTATTTTGATTCTGTAAATAAATTGTCTAATTTGTTGTTAGATCAAACTAAAACTCGCCGACTCACATCTGTCGTATTGTGTGACCTCATCATTATTACACAGAGGGAATGTTTTTACTCTTGAAGAGAAGATCCCATAAATAATTATTCCTCATAACGTTAAGTTCTGAGAGTTGTTTGGGGCTATTTTCCTACAGTGAAATACTGCATATTCTGTCTCAAGCTCACCAAAAACCTGAAACTGTCTTTCAAACTCACTCAGCAGTCCTGTGATCCTGTCACTGTACTGTTAACTTTGGTTGCACACGTCTTTCAGATGAGGGAAAATGAGCAAGTTCACGTTTGCCAGCTGTGTCTCCCACAAGGTCAGCTTCAGCGTATGCTGTCATAATAAATGTTAAATGTCATTTCTGCTGCTACTCTGTCAGACAGTGTGCCCCTAGTGGACACATTAGAAATAGCCGTTTAATTGAAAAGTTCCAGCTCATGTTCAGCGGTTGAATTAGACCCCCTGGTGGGCCTGTTTTGGCCTGTATGAATGACACCCCAGGCCTACAGCCTCTCTATACATCCTCACATGTGTGCTATAAATATTGTTTTTACATAACACTGGTGCGACTGCGTTGCAAGCTTTTGTTACTTTCATCTGTCTGTGTCTCATACACAGTTCTTTTAGGCCGTAGCAGACCCCCCACCCCTCTCTTAGGATCATTAACTCTTTGGGGCCAGATTAGAAACAGGCATTAAAATGTGGTAAATATATTGTTTTCAGTGACTGAGCGGAAGTTTTTTCTAATAGTTGTTTTGTTTGTAATTAATATAAATTTTTTTTGGGATTGGATTCTTCTAAAATTGTATACTCTCAAAAGAAACTGCATTTGAGAATTTTACTAACAATAGTTTATTTGAAACGTATTACAAAAGTAATAAGAAACAGGTTTATTTTGAATGAAAAATACAAATGAGTTCATTCCTACAAAACTGTCAAATATAATTACAAAATACTCTGAATTTCTCATAATACTGATTCAAATTGACATGAAATAAATAAATGTTTTATAATTAAATGTCTGTTTCCTGCTGTGTAAAAAAATCACCCATCCATTCTGTCCTTGTTCCTAATCAGGGTCAGGGTAGGGGCTGGAGCTTATCTAAGCTTCCTTTGGGTGAAGGCAGGGGACACCTGGACAGGTCTCCAGTCCATCACAGGGACACAGACAAAGAAACAAACAACTGTCTATACTCCCAGTCATACTGCTTCAAAACTGATTCAAGCTAAGAACTCTGGACTAAGATTTATCTGCTGGTGCACAAAATTTTTTATCCATCCATCCATTTTCTTCTGTTTATCCGGGGTCGGGTCATGGGGGCAGCAGCCTAAGCAGAGAGACCCAGACTTCCCTTTCCCCAACCACTTGGACCAGTTCATCTGGAGGTATCCAAAGGCGTTCCCAGGCCAGCTGAGAAACATAGTCCTACCAGCGTGTCCTGGGTCTTCCTCTGGGTCTCCTCCCAGTGGAAAGTGCCCAGAACACCTCACCAGGGAGGCGTCCAGGAGGCATCCTAACCAGATGAACCACCTCAACTGGCTCCTCTGGACGTGGAGGAGCAGTGGCTCCACTCTGAGTCTTTCCCAGATAACTGAACATCTCACTCTATCTCTAAACATGAGTCCAGCTGCCCTATGGAGAAAACTTATTTAGACCACCTGTGTCTGTGATCTTGTTCATTTGGTCACTACCCAAAGTTTGTGGCCATACTGTAGGTGAGGGTAGGAAGGTAGACCGACCGGTAAACAGAGAGTTTAGCCTTAGAACTCAGCTCCCTCTTCACCACAACAGACCAGTACAGAGTCCACAAAACTGCAGAAGTCACACCAATCTTTCTGTCAATCTATTGCTCCATTCTTTCCTCACTAGTCAACAAAATCCCAAGACCCTTGAACTCCTCCACTAATTAGACTTAATGCCCTCCGCCTCAGCTGGGATTTTTAAAGTTCTCCTGGACGTGGGAGTTGAAGATCGGGTTATTCTGCCATGCATTCCGAGCAAACCCTCACTACACATTTGGGTCTACCAATCTGTCTAGAATCCCCCCTTCTTCCAGCACCCCCGCTAAAGATTACAAGAAGGCCAGATCCTCCTAACAGTTGGTCGGGGCATAGATACAAATGACCGTCAGAGCCATTCAGAAGCTACCCTCTTATCTACTGGGGAAAACTCAAACACACAGGGGCCAAAAGTCGACCCACACCAGCTCAGAACCTCTCACCATGGGCAACAGAGTAGAGTACAATGCAGTCCCTTTTGAGGAGATTGGTCCCGGAGCCAATGGTGTGTAGAGGTGAGCCCAACTACATCTAGTTGATACCTCTCAACCTCACGGAACAGCCCGGGCTGCTTCCCCACCAACAAGGTCACGTTCCAGGTCTCAAGCGCCAGCTTTGATAGGCCAAGGTCAGAGAACCAAAGTCCCCAGCTTTGGCTACCGCCCGTGGCATCATGCGCCTGACTCGTACAGCCCCTCCTGCAGGTGGTAGGCCCACAAGGCAAACCCATGTTGCTTGTTTGGGCTCATTCATTTGGTCGGCAGAGAATATTTAAATTTAGGATTATAAATTACTCCACCTAAAAGATGACTGGGGACTCACGTATTTATGTTGTCCAGAAACTATTTAATGAAAATTGAAAAAAAGATAAAAGTTTGTATTTCATTCTTCATTTCTGGTTTGACCAGAAATTAGAATTTAAAATGTTTGTAAAAGTTTTTAGTTTAAATGTTTAAATCTGTGTAAATTACTAAAATCTAAAGGGACAGCAGTTGAAAATGCGCTCAGGTTTTGGTATTTTGCCCAAAAACTCTGACTGAATGCTGTAGAAGTTGATTAAGAAAAGACTTCAGGCTTTGCCTTGTTTTTTTGTTTTTTTCAGGGCTAAAACCAGGTTTGGTTCTGATCCTGAACAGACGTTCTGATTGCTGCCCCCGAACATAAATCTGAAAAATTTAAACGTCTCATCAAGTTAGATGTTCCAGTTTCTTCTGAAGGGCAAAAGCAGAGGCGGATGAATTTTCCTTCCAAAGATATTTCTATTTTTGCCATAATGTTTCATGAAACTGCAGCACAATTTATTGTGTTAAATTTGAGGTTTTAAATCAGTTCTGACGATTACGGCGAGAACAGATTCTCTACCTGTCTTTTTTACACCCATGAAAATTGAAGACGTGTGGTTTGTATTTTCTGTATAATTAGTTTTATTTGCAGTTTTATTTATGACAAAATGTTTACTTTCTGCCTGACATTTCCACGGTGCAGTGAGTGAAAGTCTGTTAGCAACCTGAAGCTTCTGTGGCCTCAGGTTGTAAAACTGGATGAAGACTTCAAAGCTGGGTTCCACTGGCACAACTAGAACTGACCCAGCTGATGATTTAATCCAACTTCTAATCTTTTCTTTTGTGATAGAACTATCCAGAATTCACACACGTTTAACTGCTGTTTTATTGTGAATAGGATTCGTGCAGAGTCAGTGTTTCAGCAGAAATGTCTGTATTAAAAAGAATCAAAGAGAATGTGTCCATTTGTGTGACACACAAAACAATGAATAAGTGTAAAGTAATTGATGTTTGGTTTCCTTAAGGACCTGCATTTTAGCAAAAACATGGTCAGTTTATTGTCTTTTATTCATACAGGATAAAGGTCTTTGATCATTTAACACTATGCTCTGCATAAAACACTAATATCACTATCATTTTACAAAATGACCTATAAAAAATAAATAAAGTTTTACTGAGTCATGTCATCAATCATCAGGCGATTAATATATTTTATTTGAAGCAGGGGTGGTATGGGCCAACCCTGGCACCTGATTGGCTACCCCAAATTATTGGCGAGTTAGGTGGGAATCACGTGTGGCAATAAAAGATGGTTTGTTTGAGTAAAAGCAGTAAATATCTGCCAAGCATTTGTATTGTGTGGTGTAGAGGGAACCTATGTGTGAAGAAAAAAACCTGAGCCTATAGTGCTCTAGAGCTGGTGGTTGAGGATGACCTGAGAGTGTAGGTGGGTGTATTAATGTGGAGTTCTGTGAGATACTGGGGGTCAAGGTTATTGAGGACTTTGAAGGTGAGGAGCAGGATTTTATAGGAGGGTAAACTGAATATGAGCCTGAACCTGAATATGCTGTAGGACAGGTGTTGTATGACCAATGGAAGGGGTTCTGGAACTGCTGTGATCAGCTGAGTTTTGGACCAATTGAAGTTTATAGATGGATTTTGCAGGTAAACTGAAAAGAAGGGAGTTGATGTGATGTGACCAAAGAGTGAACCAAAATAGCAGTACTGCTGGGTGAGAGGGATGGACGGAGATGAGCGATGTTACGGAGGTGACAGCAGGTTGAATGAGTAATGTTACTATGAGATTTAAACGATAACATGTTTAGGATGACATCCAAACTCCTAACCTGGGGGACACTCAGGTGCTGTCAATGTGAATGGAAAATTTGCTTGATTTTGCAAGAATGGGATCATTTAAACTAAACACGGGTGGTCCTGGGTGCCTCAGCACAGGTAAACACTTACTGCTGGAGAATGGGAGCATCTTTCATATTATTTATCTGCAACTTTGTGTTGGGACAGGCTTGAGACAGAGCTGTCTGCTTTGAAAACAATAATCTTCACTGGGTGAACGAAAACATGAGAGCAGGTCTCAGAAAGGTGGTCCTGTACCTGCAGGGGTTTTAAACAATTGTCGTCTTTGTGATCAAACCATCAACATGAAGGTCACAGACAGAGGACTCCTTCCAACTTTAAATCAAAGCTTGTAGTCTAACAGGTCATTTATCGCTCTCAAACAACCATAATAAGAGCGACCGATCGAGCGCACTTTTAATTTAATTTACAACATTGGAGTAATGTGACTCACCTCCTTCAGTCACTACAAGGTTTCAGCTAAGATCCATGAGTGGATCTTCACTTACAGTTTATTGATCAGCTCTGTTTGTTCCTCTCTCAGGTGTTTGGATCATCCATCCAAATGTTTTGTTAGAATTGATTTCTGGACACAGGTGGGAGGACAGAAGAGACGTCATTAGACAGATGAGACAAGCCTGCAGCTCTCACTAATTCAGTCTTTAAGTTGGCACCTCCTGATGAACTTGTGTGTTGGATAACTGATGGGTTTTATCAGCAGCCTCACACAAAAGAACTTTACATGAAAATACAGATTTTTTACATTAAATTGCATAAGTTTTCATGTTTCTGATTTGTACTTGCTTTGTACCAATGTTGTACATATTGTTACTATAAATTAACATGAGTTGGCAGAAACGCCTTAAAAACTTTAAATCTTTAATTTTTTTACTTTCAAAGCAAAAATCAATAAATGAAGCTGGTCTTTTAAAGAGGACCTATTATTGGGGGTCCTAGAACAAGTTAAAATACATATGTGGGCTATACAAAACATGTTCATTTGATTTAATTCACAAAACAAATCTCAGATAGTGAGATTTCTGTCTGACTGACGTCAGGCGTCTTGATGCCAGGGAGGCAAACGCGCGTCCTTTGCCTATTCCTGGAGCCGGCGAAGACGAACCGAGAGGCGGTCAAGGTCTGTGACTTGTAGCCTGGAGGCTTCCGTATCACCAGCGCTGTGGAGCGAGAGCATCCATACTGCAGCCTGGAGGCTCCTGTGAAACTAACGCTGTGGCACGGACCTTGACCACCCCTTGGTTCATCTTCGCCAGATCCAAGAGTGGCAGTACTGTGCGCAGCCGGATCGGTTGACAAAGGATGCACACCGCGCCAGGGGAGCGACAGACTGGTCCCTGGAGAGGCAAACGCTTCCTCAGGCCCGAGTGGTGGAAGGCGGTTTGTGCTCCAGCAGCACATACAGCACAGGGGGAAAAGCGAGGAGCACAGACCGTCGTCACCGTTTCCCCAGGCAGAGGAGGAAAGGCAAAGCGGCTCTTCTCCTCTGTAGTATCTCAGCAGCGTGGTTAATTTGTGTTAAATGACAAACCTGTTCTTACCGAACAGCAACACTACACATCACTTACTGCCATCATCTGCAGATTGTGAGGAACAATAGGGACAGAAGTTTCCTTCAGCTTAAAGTCCTTGGGTAAATCCTGCTGTGTGGTAGTTTCCAAATGAGTCCATCATGAAATTATTTACACAAACTACAACTTTCTTTGTCAATATATCAAGAACATTACTGGTGTCAAGCCAGCCTGCAATCGAAAATGACTGTAAAGCCAGCCTGCAGTCGATTTTTCTTGTGCACGGCAA
>JARVJO010030971.1:0-10597 GCA_031762555.1 Cynodonichthys magdalenae | reverse complement strand
CAGCTGGGGTGTCTTACTGAGCAGTCATAAGTCAGCAGAGTGAACAGGAGGGGGCTCAGCATGCACCCCTGGGGCGATGGAGGAGATGGTGTTGTGAATCCTGACAGTCTGAAGCTAGGTTTATGCTTGACGTGTCGCGCAGGGCGCAAAGGGGCGCCCAACATAAGTGATGCAATCTCGCCTTTCCCGCCCCTGCTTCTCTACAGGACTGTTTACGGTCTGGAGCAGACTTTGTTGTAATAATAAGTAAAAAAGAAGCAACATTATTATTACTATATCATTACTCAGGATACATATGAACCTTATTGTCAGACTGGAAAGCATGTTTTCTAAAGAACTGGAGCGATTACAGAGAGGACGTTTCAGCTGGTAAGATTATTTCAGTCATGTGGAAGCTCGGCGTAGTTTACTTGGCATCTGAAAATACATTTCTTCAAAGGCAATCTGAAGAGGACTGGAGGGAGAAGTGGTTAGTATATGAGCTCAGCAGACTTAATTTTCACCGGGTGTTTGCTAGTTGTTGCTGCAGAGAGCCTGCAGGAGTCCTGGGGTGGGCTGGGGGGTGTGCTCTGTGATGCGGAAGCTCGGTTCTTAGACCCAGCCCAGGGGAGGAGATGTTACCAAAAGGCGGTTCTAGACCCAGACGGTGGTTTTTGCTCTCCTGCCTGGCTGCATCAGGACAGACCAGGATTTCTCAAACATGCATGAATGAGTCAAAGCAAGACTCTGGACATGTTTTTGATGAGAGGATAACATTATAACATGATATAAAACTAAAACATGTTGATTTTACATTATATTGCCCTTTTAAGGTCTGCTAGTCAGGAAGTCCAGGACCCAGTTCCCCAGTGTGGGACTCAGTCCAAGAGAGGAGAGCTTCTGCACCAGGGTCTGTGGGATGATGGTGTTAAAGGCCAATGAGAAATCCAGGAAGAGCAGACAGATGTAAGAGTTTCTGCTCTCCAGCTGGGTGAGGGCTGTATGGACCACCAATGAGATGACATCAACAGTGGAGCGGTTCCTCCTTTAGGCGTACTGATATGGATCCACAGTGAAGTCGATGGAGTCCTTGATGTGGGTCATCACTATCCTCTTGAAGCACTTCATGACTACTGATGTTAAGGCTATAGGTTGGTAGTCATTCAGGCCTGTCACTGTGGAGCACTTTGGGAGGGTGACAATAGTGGAGGTCTTTAAGCAGGTGGGAACAGATGCCTGTGACTGTGAAGTGTTGAAGATGTCTGCCAACACCTCAGACAGCTAGTGTGCACTGTCCTTCAGTACACGTCCTGGGATGTTGTCGGGGCCTGCAGACTTATGGGGTCGATTCCCTGAAGGGTCTTCCACATCTGCTGTGGTTACACAGAGGGGCATGTCACCAGGTGGTGGTATAAGTCTGGTGCTGAGGGTTGCGTTGGGGTTCTCAAAGCGGGCATAGAACTTATTGAGTGCATCTGGCAAAGAGGGGTCCCTTGAGCTAAAGCAACCCAGGAGTTTATTAAAGCAGATAATTGGAATATTACTGAATGACCAAGTCAGTCAGTGCTTGCCTCCTGGTTGTCCAGTGGCCAACTAAGAAAAAAGACTTAGAAGTTTCTTGTCACGACAGGTGTCCATCACTTGTAAAAATGGAAAGGAGGGAAAGAAACTTCTTAAAGCCATCCAGGGATCAAATTAACAGTTCTTTCAACCAATAAAGAGAGCTACAGTCAAAGTTTTAACCAATCAGAACACAGTAGGGCGGGTCGTGCTGTCTGATTGACAGTGAGTGTGTGCAGTGGCAGCCTTGAGTAAGATGGCAGCATTTCCACCGCAACACTGTGTGTTCACACACAACCAAACCACAAGAGATCACTTGACCATCGTTTTCGAAGTGGAGGTTCAGAGGCTGCTTGACTGCAGTCTGCTCCCTCAACCGGCCTCTGAACGCCCCAGGACTTCAGAGTCTAAACTCTAACTTTGTATTATTTAAACGTTAATGTGTTCAGAGCATCGTTATCTTACAGACATGTGCAACTTATGAATTACTCTTGATTCTCAAAAGAGCAGCACTGCCCCGAGAGCGTGCTCTAGTTCTTATAACTAAACAATAATGCTGTAATCACATTAAAGAGGAATATTTATTTGCCCCCAGATTATAACAAAGACATGTCTCAGTTTGTCTTTAAGTTTCCCCTGAAATCACAGAGTTCTCTGTGGGTCAGCTTCTGGTGGCTGTAGTTTTTTATAATTATTTGGAAATTTTAATTCTAACAAGTGTTTCAACAACAAGGTGTTGTAGCTGTTTTGTGCTAAACTTATTTAGAACCATACGGAGAGGTATGAATTCAGTAAATATGAAAAATAGTTTTAAATGACTACATGAGATGAAATCCTGTCAGTACAATCCCTTTATATTAAACAATCATTTTAGAGAACAAATCTGTCAGTTTGTTTAAAAAAGTACAATAAAAATAAATTTATTTATTCTATGACAGCTCCTCAGTTGAAAACACTAGTAAAATGGCATAAAAATAAATTAGAGAAAAGTTGTTTAAAACATCCCTCTTCCTTCATAATGCCATCAGTTTTGAAAATCTAAATGTTGCAGGTTAAATTCTTCTTACAAGTAAACTTTGTACTTTTACTAAGGTTGTGTACACAGTATACCCCACTTTGGAAGTTTGACACCAAACTGCTAAAAACAAATAGCTCAAGCTTTACTTGGACAAATGAACCACTGTTCAATTCAAGTATTTAAAGAAACATGAAGACTTTAAATAATAGAATTTGATTTAATTTCCCCTTTAGGAAAAAATTTTGACCTGTACGCAGAAAGATGTCCATGAGTTAAAAACTTCAGGCAGTCGTTGCCAACAAAGGCTTTTCAACCAAGTATTAGAAATGAACATTTTATTTACAATTTACTTGTCCAACTATGTTTGAGCCTCTGAAATGAAGGGATTGTGTTTTAAAAATACTTTAGTTCCTCGCATTTATATGCAATCATTTTGTTCAACCCACTAAAGCTGAGAGTCTGAACTTCAACTGCATCTGAAATGTTTTCAAAATAATTGTGTTAACATACAGAACCAATATTAGGAAAATGTCTCTGTCCAGATATGGACATAACTGCATATATCCAAAGGGGGTTGACGATCAGATAATCAAAGTACACAGATCTCCACTGGACAGCTGCGGGCGCAGTGAGACTGAGAGGTGACTAAAAAAGTACAGAAAGATGAGCTCTCCAATTTGTTTAAAGGAAAATACAATCACAATGGGTGGTATGAAGGTATTTTGTATTAAAATACGGTGACAGTATGCAGAAATTATGATGGTATGAGTCTTGTGAGGTGCAACGCCATATTTCCACAAGGCTGCTATGAAAACCGGAACATAAACCATTCAAGGCTCTTTCAGAAAATGCTCCATAACATTAATGACATGTTCTGACCACCTCAGTTCATTTAGGGTGTATTCACACCAGTCCTGTTTAGTGCACTTTAATCTAACTCTAGTCCGGCTTATTTGGGGAGGTGTGAACACGTAATCAAACTCTGATTCGGACCAAAAAAGCAAACTCTGGTCTGCCTGAAAACCTAGGTCTTGGTTCGGTTAAAGTGAACTCTGATGCGGTTCGATTGCATGTGTGAACGTTAAGAGGACCGGAGACCGCTCCAAAAGCAGGAAGTGGACTATAACATACAAAATTCTAAGTAATAACAACAATAAAGTTACTCATACATTGCAAATACATTGGTGGATGTCTGTATAAAGTGAACATCACTGCTGTGAAGTTGGATACGCTCCTTCTCGGTGAACGCTGCCTCATACGGAGTCGTCTCAGCCACCTTGCATGGGAAAACAATTTTCTCCACATTTCTGCCTCATCTTCCTCTCAGGCTGAGCTCATTGTTGAAGACTATTTGTTAGGCAAAGGACAGTATGAACGTGAACTGCACCAACTGAAAAAGTAAACAAATCTTGCAGTTTTGGTCTCCCAATTGAACCGAGTCTACGGGACTATCTAGTGTGAATATGACCTTAAGCCTCCTTCACACTCCCTCTGAACTGCCAAAATCGTCTCAGATTGTCGCAGTTTCATGATGAAAATTACGTCACCCATGTTTTCAGCATGGACTCGGCCACCACTTTTGGCACAACCTGCCGACAGAACGTTATACCCCCTCACACTACGACGGTAATGTGTGATTGGTCTAAAGTTTGTGGGCATGTTTGTTTGTGCTGAAAGCGCTTGGACGCTGCCTTTTCCTTCAACCACTTGGTAAAAAAAAGAATGACTCTTCCAGAGTCGACTGTTGTACCAGGAAGCAGACATTTATGAAGAGAGTTAAACCGTCAAAAACTCATGAATAGAGATAAAACGTGCATGGAAGAATCTGTCTGATAAAATGTGGGGCTTTAACCGCAACAGATTTGTGTACAAATAATGTCGGTTGAGGGTCTTGGACTTTTTTTCTGCATTGTAGGCTCCAGCACGGGGTGTCTCAGGAACTATGAAAGGTGTGTGCGAAAACGAACGCAGAACAACCATGTGACCGCGCATCGACTGTTCGGCTTAGGAAGGAGTATGTTCAGGCCTTAATGAGCTGCAGGTTTCTTAAGTCAAAATAACAGCAGAACTCCTCTCAGATTTAAACTTTCAGTGATTTGTTTCAGAGACCCACAAGCATCTTGTTACAGATAAGAAAATTACTATGACATTTATCGGCACAAAGACATTCCTTGATAAAATTATGCAGCAGCATAGACACAACCACAGTAAGTCAGATTATTTTGAAACTAAAAACCCTGAAAAGACATAGTTGGATTATTTTGATCTGTTCGACATAATAAGGGGCAAACTGTGACTTCTGCTGCTGCTCTGAGTGACAGCAACATCAGAAAAGCTGAGGGTTTTTCCAAGGTCTGTCTCTGGCTATACATATGTTAATACTCATGAGCTGATGTTTCTCTAGTTATTAATTACTCCACTTGACACAAGCACACACACTCACCCTCACTCCAGTCATACTGTATATCGCAGTATTTTCTAAAGAATATACCGCAGTATGAAAAGGATCAATACAGACCAACCCTAACTACAAATGTAAATATTGTCCGTGTGCAATTAGAGAAAAGAAAATTAAAACTCCTTTGTCACAGATCTTGATAATGTAAAAAAAACAAAAAACAAAAAAACAGGACCGCAGCTGAAATGGAGTATGTTTTAATTTTTTAAGCTGCAATGCTGCAGTTATATACTTTTTTATTTAATGTAAGAGCATGAACCATGTGGATCATTGTTTTGACATCATTAAACATGGATTAATTTTCCAACTATCAAAAAATGTACAGGTTCTGGTCATAAAATTAGAATATCATGAAAAAGTTGATTTATTTCTACAATTCCATTCAAAAAGTGAAACTTGCATATTATATTCATTCACTGCACAGACTCATATAATTCACGTTTATTTATTTTAATTTTGATGATTATAACTGACAACTAATGAAAACCTCAAATTCAATATGTCGTGATTAGAATATTGTGAAAACGTTGAATATTGAAGACATCTGGTGCTACACTTTAATCAGTAAATTAACTCAACACCTGCAAAAGCCTTTAATTTTAAAGCCAGTCTAGTTCTGTAGGATGCACAATCATGGGGAAGACTGCTGGTTTGACAGTTATCCAAAAGACGACCATTGACAACTTGCACAGGAAGGGTACGATGCTAAAGAGGCTGTTTGTTCACAGAGCTCTGTGTCTAACAAGATTATTTTTTTACCTGCCCTGTTGGGCAAGTGACACCAAATGGTACCTGCCTGACATGAAAGGTTACCTGCCTGAAACAAAAATGTTCAAAATATGATAAAATATAATAAAAATGTGTACTGTACTTTGTACTACAAAATATTAGCATGGTTATACACAGAGGTACACAACACAAGACATCTGATTAAACAGATGCAAACATTGAAGACTGAGTCAGTCAATTGTATTATCAAAAACATCAATAAACTTTTTTAGACCTTTCCAGTGTTTTCCCCTAGAGTACTGGCCTTGGAAGGGTTGCTTATGAAAACAGAATGATCAACAGCAGAAACGTCACTAGTTTATTAATAGAGTGTGGCTTATTTATTCCCATTTACAGAATATGAAAAAGACTGCAATTTCTATTAATTGAATCTTATATGAATCTAATATCTGAAGATACATTTAAAGTATACTTAACTTGGGTCTCCATACAACCTAATGATAAATTTAACATATTTTAAACTAGTCATAATGTAATTAGAGATATCTCAAATAGGTATTTTGCCTTGTCAAAATATATTTAAAGATGTCTATTTGTTTATTTATTTGTTTCTTTCTTTCATTTATAAAAACTAAACAATTTACATATAGCATTACAAAAAACAAAAGAAAATCAGAATGAATGAAAATAACTTATCACATCTGCCCCTTATTTAAAAAAAATATAACTTCAAGACACAAACAAGCACAAGCTTGAAAAATATCTTAATTTAAAAAATAAACAAAGAAAACAAAAAAAAACATAATTCTCATACTTTTCAGTTGGCCAACATTTCTAAAAATCATTTTTTGTACTGTCTACCAATGAGTCCTTCAGCAGTTATCAGACAGCAATGACCTTCGGGTCACAACTTGAAGGTCTTGAAAATGGTCCATTCGGACTCAATGTCTCCGACTATCCACAGACCATGTAAAAACCTCTCTCTAGTTCTTTGTAAAGAATAAAGTTTTACAAAAAGCTGGACATTATCAGATGTTAATGAGTCTGACATTACCTCCACTGTTAGCTGCTGTGTGTGAGACAAGTATTTGCTACATCATGGGCACCATTTTCTAGAAAAACACAGCCTTGTGAGGACCCAATGCTCTTTATGGAGACCGAAGCCTGGTCCCCAAGGGTACAGATGCTAATTTTAAATGTGGGCTTAGGTTTAGGGTAAAGTGACATGCTAAGACTATAGAAATGACTGGAAAACAAATGGAAGTCAATGCAATGGGATAGAAAAACCAACACGTGTGTGTGTACATGTTGGTAGGGTTGGGCAGTATTTTCAAGCCGTGGTATAACCTTTAGAAAGTACCATGGTATACAGTATTACCAGGTTAGTGGTATGTTGAGTAATTATTAATTAACGTAGAAACGGATGCTTGTGAGCATTAACATGCGTTACGTATAGCCAGAGAGAGGCATTGGGAAAAACCTCAGCTGTTCTGACATTGCCGTTACTCAGAGGAGCAGCAGCAGGAGTTACATGAGTTTGTCCCCTATTATCTTGAACAGATCAAAACAGTCCGAGTACATCTTTTTAGTGTTTTGAGTAAAAAAAAAATCTTACTCTTACCATGGTCGTATCAAAGCTGCTGTATGCTTTTAGCGAGGAATATCTTTGTGCTGATAAAGATTGTAGTTATTTCCTCGTCTGAAGCAAGGACGAGTTTGTGGGCTGAAAAAAAATACTTAAATCACAGAAAGTTTAAATCCAAAAGGAGTCCCATGTTTTGTTTGACTTGAAATCCGAGGCTGGTTGCTCCATTTATTTATTTATTTTTTATTATAAAGTTTATTCATTTCTTTTTAAACCACAAAACAAATTCTATATACAATATATATACTATATATACTATATACAATATACAATAAGAAATACAAATCACAAATAAAATGAAAGGCAGCAGAAAGCTCAAATAATTAATTCAAGCAATAATAATCTTTAAATAACAAAAATGACAAAAATTAACTCCTTCTCGAGCAACAATTCATATAGATACGCATTATACTATTTCATATTTTTACTTTGCTCATTCTCTTAAACACACATATTGATCTGACATTTTCAACATCACTTTCTAGATTATTCCATAATTTTATTCCTTGGATTAAAGAACACTGTTCCTTCAAACTAGTTCTAAATTTAGGTTTGACAAACATCTCTATCTCTTTGTAACAACTCTTTTAACAAAATGTAATTGAATGTTTAAACGTCATGTTTTTATAAGCCCTATACATACATTAGATTAATGAGAAGCGAAACGGAGGCGTGAAGATTCCTGTTGGTCTAAGCTTTAATAGAAATCTGATTATCTGAAATATACTAAAAGGTACATTTCTTGAAAAAGAAAGAATCCGTGATAAATTCCTCAAAACCTTATGTTTTGAGAAGTGTTAGAGGCCCACAGTCTCTTACAGCAGGTCGGTGATTGCGTCATTTCTGACGTCTTTTTCCTGACTGAATATGAACAAGATGAAGACGCAGCGGGCCATAAATTATCTTAATTACTCCCTGCCCTCCCACAGGTCATATAAGTATATAAACAACAACAATGATGGCTGGATTCTGTTTTTTTCACTCAATGATTAGTGTTGTGTTAAGTGAGGCGTCTGCAAAGGGAAAAACTTTTTTTTTTGTTAACGGTAGTGATGGAAAAAAGACGTGAGCTGCATGCTCACATTCATCAACTCACGAAACAAACCAGCTGCTCTCAGCTGATCATTTCAAACAAAATAACCTGCAGAAGTAAAAGCTGGTCTGGTCCAGCTCCTCATGAATGAACACACCCATGAAGTTCTGACCAATCACACTGTCCGAGCCGCAAGGCCCACATCGCAGAGTTCTGACTGGGGGCAATGTACATGACAGCTGCCACCGGGGGATAGCAGGGGGAGAGCAGACGGAAATTATGCAGTTTTTTTTCACTCAACAGGTGAAACAAGACATGCGACTCGACGTATAATCCAGCCTTCAGAGGCATGGCAGATGGGGGTGTCTCAGCTCCCCCTTCCTACTCTGTCTTCTTAATGAGATGAGGTGGTCAGAACACACGTCAGTAAGAACATGGGGCGTCTCCTGAAATGTTTATGTCCTTGTTTTCATAGTAGCCTTGTGGAAATTTGTCGCTTCACCTCATGTGACTCACGCAATCTTCATTTTTACATACTGTCGTCATATTTTGATACTGCGGTATAATAAAATACCTACCACCCAAACCCACCTTGTGGGGACAATTTTAGAACATTTTCCCGATACACACAGCCTGGTAAGGACACTGTTCCTTATGAGGACAAAAGCCCGGTCCAGAGTGTATATTCCAGTGGGAAGGAACCACATGGAGAGACATATCCCGCATAGGAACTCAGCATGGTGCGTCTCTGAAGCTATGACAGGTGTGCATGAAAACAAACGCCAAACAACCATGTAACCACGCATCAACTGTTCAGCTTCAGAGGAAGTACTGTAACTCAGAGGATGATGTGCCTCTGCAAAGGTGGCACATCATGGACTTCAATTTGTCAGGTAGCCTGTAATGTTTGTCTCAGTGACATTAATATATTAATATAAATAATTAAATATAACTGATTTACCTGCACAACAATAGGAAAGCAAATAACTGCAGTTTTATATGTTAAACAATGACAAAACCAGTTGTGATAAAACTGCATTTATTTTTGTCATCATAACTCTCAGCGTTCTGTGCACTTAGTTTTACTAAATCCTATATTACTGGCATGAGTTTATGTTTGCACATTTATATTACAATTTTGTGTTCCAAGATTGTTAACAAATTCTGGAAGTCCCAGATGCAGCCGGTACTGGCAGAAACAAAGCAGCGTTTGGTTACTTTTGTAAACTATAGACTTTTTAACAGTGTTGTAGGCAAAAAGAAATAATCAGAGCTTCCTGGATGTAATGAGAAAAAAGGGGGATGATGTGACAAATAGAAGCTCAAAGAAACGTTTCTGAATGCACTGTGCAGTGAAAGAAAACTGAACAGAGCTTTGAAAAGGTTTAGATGCTCCTTAGTAATCCTTCTCTGTGATTTTCAAGTTAACTTTTGTCCCCCTATTTCTGCTGATGAAATACATCCCCACAGCATGATGCTGCCCCCGCCATGCTTCTGGCAGACCTGATGAGCTTATCTGATTGTTCTTCCCACCAACAACACTGCAAAAGTACAGTAACTGCATTTCTCTCTGCTGGGACCTCCGTGATGGCGCTGTGTTCAGAACCTGCTCACGTCTGTAGAATCACTATCTTATACACTGAAGCCTTTAGCTTTAATTATTACTCAGCAGTTATTTTAACCCTTATGGAGATACTTACATTATCAGATCATCAGAGATGTTTAGTCTCGCACAGCGGGCAGACCAGAGGCAGCTCCTCACGCTCGGACTGGACCAGACCAGATCGGACAGCCAACCTGGGATTACCGGCGAATAGACAATGAATAATAAAGCACTACTGCAAAAATATGCGGAATTACTGGAGCATGCATGAGTGAAATGTTTGGCTGTCTCGTCAAGTCTGACAAAGCAGCCATTTTGGGTGATGTCTGTGGTGACGAGAAACCTCTGCTAACACTTCCTTTGGATAAATACACACTTTCTCTGTCTGTTCGGGAAATAAATACCTTTCAGGTTGAGCTGAAATCAGTTGGTTTTACTGCAGAAGTCCAAATATTTGTTTTTCAGCCTGTACTCTTCTTCTTCTTCGTCTTCTTCTTCTTCTTCTTCTTCTTCTTCTTCTTGTGTTTTTTGGCGGTTGGCAGACCAACTGAAGGTGCATTACCGCCACCTAC
>JARVJO010030970.1:0-10601 GCA_031762555.1 Cynodonichthys magdalenae | reverse complement strand
AAAAACCACCTCAAGCGAGCGAATAAACTTTTTTGCGCATTAGAGGAAGTTTATTCGAATCAGGCCGTTTCCATTTACCTTTTCTGATGCGAAATTTCAAAACGCAAATTAAGAAACGTTGAAACACGGCTACTGTCACAAAGCAAGATCTCTTTGAGTATGCTTAGATCACCATAGTAACAGAGGCTTAAGAGCTTCAGGTAAACTAATGTGAGTAAAAATACCACTTGTTCATGTATCCTGTTTTTATATTATCCCAGCTCAAAAAATCTGTCTGTAACAACTTCTCTATGTCTCCAGAAGTGATAAATGATTTTAAGAAAAAAATAAATATATTTGTCTGCCGTCATATTAGTTCAGTAAGTGTGCTGCATTTGTAATAGAAATAATACTTTTTGGTTTATACCAGTAAATCATGACATACTTTGATGACCCAAGTTTTCATGACACCCTGTTTATCAGTGGATAGAATGATTATAGCCAGAACAAGATCTGCTAACAACATTCTTAGATTTCACTTGTATTTATCTTTGTGTTTTACCTTGACTCAGCATTTCCTAATAATGATGTTTGTTAAACAGTATATAGATATGAGGCCTCAACTGCCTCAAGGAGGGACAGAGCAGGGGAAAGGAGCAAGAAGCAGGAGCAGAGAGCAGGGAGACAGTTCAATGGCTCTGTGTTGATCTCTGTGTACCTGTTGTTGCAATAAAACTCAACTGATCATTCAATGAAGTACCTTCATTCTTGGACCAAGTATTTCTGTCTTTGTTAAATAAATTCCACTACACATTTATATTTTGTTTTTTTTTTTTAGTTAAGGATTCCAGTATAAACTGTTTAAACAGAACTTTGTTTTATTAAATGGAAATGGGGCATAGTCAGGCTGTGGTGACATCAGCCTAAACAAGGAGGCCCACTAAGGTGTTCCCAGTCCCCAAGGAAGATACATAAGATCTTTTTGCACTGTAAGGCCCAGCCTACCTTCAAACCTGGGTTCAGGGTGTTTGCATTAGACCTTAAAATCCAGGTCCGCCTCGATATCAAGAACTCTATGAGCTGTGGTTTATGTGAATTGTTTGTTTCTAAACAACTGTGGTGAGCTTCCGAACAACAACAACCTAACAAAACGCTATAATAAGCTTACCATTCTCTGTCATCATGCCTCTTGCCATAAGCGTCATGCTGCTGGATGATCCGGTACAGCCTTCTGCACTTTTCTTTTGAGTTTAGTGGAGTCCATAATTGTAAATAAGATCACTCATGTTTAAATATTACAATCTTGCCCACATTGAGGCGGCTCTCTGCTCATTGCAAAAACAACCAGGGTGGTGGTAGAGTAAGGCCAGGCTGGTTGGAGCTGGGGTGGGCAGAGCCAAGCCTTACAATTCAAAAGCGCTGATAGTTTCTTCAGCATGTCCTGGGTCTTCCATGGGGTCTCCTCCCAGTCGTACATGCCAGAATCACCTTCATAAGCTTGGAAATTTGAATTCACTTTAAGGCCCTATTTCTTGTTGTCTGACACTAAAAAGCTGCAGGTAGACTGCAATCAGCTTAAAAACAAACATCATTAAAATCAAATCAAGTTGATGATGTACAATGGGGCTGAATATGGTGTACATATCTTGCTGGATTTGCTGAGCTAATATTATATTTAATTTGTTAACACCACTGTACATCAAAGAACATATTGTGTAATATTAGCATTTGAACTGATCAGTTAAGTGATCTGCACATTCTGGGACAGAGCAGATTTTAACAATATCTTGATTGTGAGGTAAAAATTTAGAAACTTTCTTTGATTTTACAGCAGAAGATGGTCTTGGGGTCCAGGTGATTATATTCGTATTTTTTATTTTTATTTTGTTTGTTTTTGCTGGTGAAACTACTTTCCCAGAGCATTCCAACAAGCCCATCAGTGCTTCTGTGTGTAAAGTAATTATGTTGAACACAAGTGTAAATTTTGAATCCTGCTTCTTAGTCATTTCTTTACTCATGTTTGCTTTCTTTTACAATACCAGTGTGTGTAATCCTTGTAAGCAGTTTATAACATTAATAGATTAAGGTCTGATTTATCAGAAAGTATCTCCATCTTCTTCCACTTATTTGTAGTTGGGTCACGGAGGCAATAAGTCTAGGAGAGAAACCCAGACATCCCTCTCCCCAGCAACACTTTGCAGCTTGTCCTGGAGGACCCCGAGGCAATCCCAGGCCAGAGAGGATTCATAATCCCTCCAGTCAGTTCTGGATCTTCCCTGGGGCCTCCTACCAGTGGGACATACCCAGAACACCTCTAAAGGGAGGCGTCCAGAAGGCATTCTAATCAGATATGTCAACCACCTCAACTGACTCCTTTTGATGTGGAGGAGCACAGGCTTTTTTTGAGCTTACCCCGGATGATGGAGCTTCTCATTCTATCTCTAAGGCTGAGCCCACCCTACGAAGGAAGCTCATTTTGGTCACTTGTATGCAGGATTTTGTTCTTTTAGTCATGATCCACACCTCATAACCATAGGTGAGGGTTGGAACGTAGACAGACCAGTAAATCAAAAGCTTTGCCTTTCGACTCTGCTCTTTCTTTACAACGACCAACCAAAGCAACGCCCTTATTATTAGGGACAAGGCCCCAATCAATCTATCCATCTCCCTCTCCATCCTACCATCACTCGTAAACAAGACATCCAGATACTTAAAGTCCTCCACTTGAGGCAGAGACTCTCCCCCGATTACAAAATATAACTAATCGATACGTCAGACCTGCAAACTGTGAAGAGGGACCCCAGCCAGGAGTCAAACCCAAGAGCTTTTTGTTTGTTATGCATCTTTGCTAACCAACTACACCATCATGTAGCCCACCTGTACAGTGTGTCAGTGATGCATTGCAAGCCTTTTAAAATCATTGTCAGGGACAACAGTCTGTTTTTAAAACTTCTAAATAATGTTGTAATGAATGTTAGCGTAGTTCATTCAGAACATGTGGTTTCATATCAGCAACTGTACATTGTTTTCAGCCTCCAGACACAAAGACTTAGCAGCAATAGTTATCACGCTTAAGTTAGAATGTTCAACTATCATCTCTTTTTGTTTCTCACTTCATGAATATTTCATAAAGACAATCTCAGTAGCTGACTGGCCATAAAACACCTCATTCAGACAAAGTGGCAGAAAAGCAGCTGTCGAGTTGGAGCTGATGGTGGTGTGCAGAAGACAGCCACATAGTTTATAACTAGAAAACAAGGGCAACACGTGACAGCAGACATGTTTACCTGTCTTCAGTACTCCAGTAGTGTTTTAGTGTTTTCAGACTTGTAATTCAAATATAAGGTTGTATGAATACAAAGTAATATAGGAAAAAAAAATCAAAGTAGCTTTACTGAAAATGATTTAATAAAGGCCACAATGACACATCCATGGCTAAATATTACTTTTTAGTTAGATTTCATCACAAAAAAAAACTAGATGCCACATAGAGGTAGCATATATGACCCCTGCACAAAGCACCAACACCAGAACTCACATGTGGGTTGTGACTGTTTAAGATGTTCTGGTGATTATGATATTCTATTATGAAATGAGAAGTGACTTTGGAATGGTCATTACAATATTTTGTTGATGGAAAACAAAAAAAAAGAGATCTGTTCTCTGTAGTCTATTTGAGTAGAGTGAAAATTAAACAAACCACATTCACATGTATGATGTCATATATGTACTAATCTCTCTAGGCAATTGTATTGTAGATGGACATTGTAGATCAAAAGACCATTTTGAGTAGAAGCTGTTTTGGGTGGAGTTTATGAATATGCATATGGGGCTGTTGGACTCTTAGTCAGTGTAGGCCAAATAGGACAACATCTGTGCCAAATTTAATCAAGATCTGTTCATGTTTGTGGATGTACGGACTTGAAATAAGTTTTTTTTTTGTCTTTCGCCTACTGCTAGGTGGTAGTCGCATAGAAACACATAAGCCCCTTCACGGGTGCAACTACATACTTTCTGAAGAGTAACACATCAACGGTCCCCCCACTCCACCCAGGCCCCCCCAGGTTTAATATGTCCACACAAAACCTTATTCATGCACTTATAAAATACAGTAATTCTATTATGGACTTTAATTTTATCCTACATACAGTATTACAACACACAATCATCTCAGTCACGAACAAAAATAAAGTTTATTAAAGTAAAAATATGCAACAGTAACAGCACCCAGTGCTCAACAAATTTTCTGTGGTGGAATAAAATCTGAACAACATTTTCAAAAAAGCATTATGAATTAGTTATAAAAGAAAATCACAAATCTTAACACAGCTTTTTAAAATAATGTTTAAAAATTCATTACTTGGGAGTAAGTAGCTGTTCCCACACTCCACCTAATATTAGACCAACCTATTGCCTTCCCCTGTCTGTCCTGATTCTTCCTCTGTCTGCTTCTCCTCTTCCTCTCCATCCTCACAGCTGAATAACATGAAGTATAGGTTTAAAAAGTACAGTAGTAAAACCACATAAAAACTTTAATTTTAAATTATATACTTAAAGGATAAGAGTTACTAACTGGATGCTGCATCTGATCAGACTTATCAGATACATCATAACACCAATGTAAGGATGTTATTGAGTGAAGACCATTAAACTCAAGTGCATCCCTGCCAAGTTCTATAACAGGGGTTGCCAACCTTTTTGAATCTGAGGGCTATAGTGATACTGAGGACTTTTTTGTTTGATACACACACAAACTTGTACAAATCATCTTTAATTAGGTATTAATAATAACAAATGTACATGTGTGAATAAATTGTTGCCTAGAGTCCTCACAACACTTATCAATAATAATTTACTATGGCAGGTTTAATAAAGGATCATTTATAACTGTGACTCTCTTATTGTGCATCAACAGAACTATCTTAATTTAGAGTTTTCAGTTTCAATCTATTTTTTAGCTTGTGTGATAAAAAATAGTCTTGCTGTCACTGGAAATGTGGATATTTGGTTGTTTCTTTGTGTGTCTGTAATGGACTGGAGAACTGTTGATGTCCTCTGACTTCATCCAAACATAAAACATTATTTCTTTGATTTTAATCCTAATCAGTAACATTTGAAATGTTGTGTTTTAGTAGATACTATATTATATGAATTAACATATTTGTAACTTTTATTTAAAAAACTAATTTTTATATTAAATAAAAACTTCTGTAAAGAAACTAAATAACATTTTCAACTCAAGCCTTGCACTAACGTTTTTTCTAACTTGTAGATGTAAAATATCAGCTATGTAGCCTAATATAAAAAGAACAGCATTGGTGACCCACATCTTATAATTAATCATTCTGATTCATAATAAACAACTTATAGGTCTTTATTTTGCTTCTTATCTGTTATATTGTAAATACAGCAAACAGAAGAGAAAAATAGCCACCTGTCATTTTAGGCTAGTTTACCCTTAAGCTAACCTGAATATTTACAACCCTCCCCTCCTGTTGATAGACTGGCATAACTTACCTATTGTCTTTCAACCACTTTGAGAAGCTTTTCTTCATCCCTCCAACATCTTTATCCTTCTCCCTCTTATGTTTTCTGATGCGTCTGATGCATGCTCTGTCCTCCACGAAGACGGAGAGGCGAGTAAAATTAGCTCGCCTCTGATGCGCCCCTGATCCGCGAGCAGAGGTAGTATCAGAGCCAGGTCCGAGCCCGGCTCACATACTTGTGAAAAAGCAACCTGCGGATCTGCGCTGAGAAAATGATAAAGAGCTGATGACATCAGTGAGTGGATGCAGGATCTAACCAACAAACAGATTTATCACAGAGGGAATGTTTAAACTGACACAAAACAGCAACTTTGTAATTGGCTTTAAAAAATGTTGAGCCACAGGTTTGCTATAACAAGCTGATTTCATTATTTTTTCTTTCTGATACAACGCAGAGCCAGTGAGCGCTAGAGGGTTAATCTACAGATTTATTACAGAGGGAATATTAAAAATGACACAGAACAGCAACTGTGTAGCTTGTTTAAGAATATTTAACCACAAAATCGGTAAAATGAGTTAATTCAGTTTGTGTGTGTGTGCGTGCTTTATACAAGGAAGACATAAGCGCGGCTGGAGAAATGACAGAACAGCAACTTTGTAGTTAGTTTAAAAAATATTGAGCCACAGGTTCACTATAATGAGCTGATTTTGTTCTCTTTTTTTTTGATACAACACAGAGCAAGAGAGCAGCGGAGGATTAATCTACTGATTTTACCAAGAGAATTTTTACAAAACAGCAACTGTTTAGTTAGTTTAAAAATATCACATCACCACAGAATCACTAAAGGAAGTTATTTCAGTTTGTTTTGTTGGATAAGAGGCAGCAGACGTCTGTCCCACAATAAATACGTTGCGCTCCACTTCAGCCCAACTGAGTTCTGCTCCACGCCTCTTTTCGATCCGCGCTGCTGGTTCATTCATGAATGCATCCATGTGAGCGGGACCTGTCTGCCTTCACCTGTGATCTTGTGAATGACCTGGGGGGGATTAAAGCCGGACAAGTCTGTGTGGCAATTATGAGGATTTGACATATGAAAGCCTCTTTTATTTGTCAAATCCTCATAATCGCTACAATTGACCAAAAAAGTCTGATAAAAATAATATAAAATAAACATTACAAAAACAATATGACCCCCACTTTGCATTGCAGGGGTCATAATAAATCTTAGAAGACAAAAAAACTTTTATATTTCAGTCTTTCTGCATGTTTTTAGCTTTATTTATCAGACCTATGGTGCAGTTCTTTGTACATTGTGCTTGTTTTATTCTAATTTAATGATGAGGATACACAATATGTGTGTGTTTCCTTTTACTTTAGGTGTACCTGGTATAGAAACAAAAACCCTCGTGTTTTCAAGCTGTTGCAAATACGTGTGATCGGTGACATTTCATTACCTATCTCTTTAGAACACAAAGAGAAGACAAAACAAAAAGGATCCAAACAATAACAGCAAGGTCACCTGTTAATGTCATGAGTAACGTGAGGCCAAGGGTAGAGGCTGTTAAACACCTTAGACATGGTCTGCTGAATATTGATTAATTTGAGTCTCAATAGAGTTGGTTGGAGCCTGATATGTACAATACATGACAAGTCAACATATCCCTAAACTTGGATAAAAATGTCTGAACGATGTTTGGCTTTTGGATGTAAAATGTGTAGCTCAGCCAATGAAAATGATTCATCTTAGTTTAAGAAAGTGACTGCAGGTGTTTACAGTTACTTTAAGGACAACTGTACAATATTCCTGCCTCTTTCGTGTTTTAAAAGAGAAGCACATAACTGATGCAATATCCTTTGATCAAAATAGGGCGACTGTGGTGAAGTGGTTACGGGAATCCACTTCTAACTGGTGGGTTGCTGGTTTGATCCTCTTTTCCACCCTTCTCACTTGGTGTGCCATTGGGCAACACACTTCACTCACCTTGCCTACTGTTGCTGATCAGAGGGTTCTGTGGCGCATGGCAGCCTCACTTGTGTCAATCTGCCCCAGGGCAACTGTGGCTAAAATGTAGCTTACCACCATCAACAGGTATTCGCCTGTAAAGAAATTTAGAGACTGCCAGGACTTGATAAAGTGCTATATAAGTGGAGTCCATTTACATAAATCAAAAACTCTTCAAGTTCGGAATATTTGATGATGAAATTCAGACTCCTGTGTTTTTTGAAAATGGTATTGCACAAGAACACACTCAGCTGTGTAGCTGGATGTAAAATCGACAACTGTCAACCTTTAGGGTAAATGTGGCATTTATGTTTGTTCACAAAGAAGAAAACATGCAGAGAACCATAACTAGAACAGTACGATGAAATCCCTTAAAGTTCAGTTATAGTCTCACTTTGGGTATTCGCGCTGGCGCACACCCTCTCCAGCAGTGGAGGTGTTTATTGTTGGTGCTTACGTTGCATATGATTCATAGCAGCCCTTCCAGTCAACCATACCAAAATGACAAAGTGTAAAAGTTTGTTGGGCATTTGTGATTGACAAATACAGCACTTTAAAGCTTCGTTGTGTCTTGGGATTGTGGAATCTTTTGTGATCCTGAGGCAGCAGGTTTGAGCCCAGGTTGTGTCAGGAAAAACATTCTGGGATCCAAATCTTTTATGTGAGCATGCTTGCTGTTGTGACCCCTGCAGCAGAGAGCAGCCAAAAGAACAAGAACAACAACAGAGCTTAAATGTGTCAAAATATTGTCTTAGTTGTGCATTTTAAAGTAACTTAAATACATCAGTTGTAAATAATCACAAATGACATTTTTTCTCTTGCTGAAAACACATACACATCTTTCTTTACAAATTCCTGCAGGCCTTTCACTAAATCCAAAGCTCTGGCATGAAATTTTATATCCATTACAAGTAAATATCACCAACTGTATAACTCCACCAGCGGTCTGTCTAAAATGTTTTTATTGACAGAAGGAACTCAATCCTTCCACCTACCTCGCTGTCAATGCTAGACAGCTGCAGCTCATTGAAGGCTGACAGTTGGCAGGTTTCCTGGAAGGCCAGCTTTTTGTGAAAAGTGTTACTAGCTGTAGTTTCAGATTTAACTGATGAAACAGGATTTGTTTTTAAAGGATTTCTTTGAAATCCATCCTTGAAAAACATCAACTGAGTAAAAGCAGAAGGAAACGGAACAAGCTTGTCATATTCCAGAAGCCCTCAGTTTATCAGAGGAAACTTGCCCATAGATTGCTTTCTTGTTGTAATGCATATACACACTCACACATACCTGTCATATTTTCACAACCATTTGCAAATGTGACCCATCTCGTCAAACCGAGAATTGAGTTGCAAAGTGGCAAATGTAGAGAAGACAGCTATAGTGCTGTGGTTGAATTGCCTTATTTAAGGATCATTTAAATTAAATATCTGAAATATAACCTTAAAGAATTTTTTAAAGGACATTTTTGAGCAGTAGCTACAAAAAAAAATTTTTAGCAAAAAAGCCTAAAATGTTTGCCTTTTTCCGTGCAAGCTAGCAAAGCTTATTTTCTTTCCAGCTGGTAAATCTTAACCTCCACATATTGTATGAGGTTTCTTTGTTATAATGACATTGAAAACATTGACATTAGAATAACCTAAATATAGGATTCAGACCAGTTATCCCAATTAGGAAGACAAATTTCTATAACTGCTCAGGATATCAGGATGATAAGCTATAAGTTTGGATCACAAGTGTAATTTATTTGAATTTTATGATACATAGGCTGAAAGTATTCATACCCCTCTATTCTTTTATTCTTGTTGCCTAAAAGCAGGGGTATTATGTATTTTCCAGGCACATAGTTCTATTGTATACCCCAATCAAGTAACTGTTACCTTCAGTTGTTATGAAAATGGTAGAGATGTGATGTTCACGAATGATCCAAATTTTTTGAACAGCTCTGTATAGCAAATGATAGGAGCCAACTCGTGGGCAGTAGCGAGCTGTTTGTAGTTTTATTTCTTTTATTCCTCATACAATCTTTATTTTTTTGCTCCTTAAATCGCTTTCCTTTTTCATGGAAAACAGGCAGAGCGGTGGAGTACAGAAGCTCACAGGGAAAGTGGGAGTGTAGTTTCCACTTGACAAAACACATTGTTCCACCCACGTAACATGATGATATCATCTTGTACGGCAACGTGATGATGTATTTGCCTACGTGATGACGTAAATGGTAAATAAACTGTACTTATATAGCCCAAAGATGTCATTTGCAGACATCTTCTTCCGCTCCCAGACGTAACTCGCTCAAAATCAAACAGCTCTTTTGAATGGCTCTATGAAACAAATGGCTCCCCAGATCCCTTCTAAGAGCCATTTATCCCATCTCTATGGTGTATATATGAAAAACTATTTTGACTAAAGGCCTTGAAATTGGCCTATGTATATTTAAAAACATACTATATTTTCTGACACTCCCACTCTCCCACCTTCACAACAATGCTTCGGGGGCGGGGTGCTCTATGGGGTGGGAGCTTGGATGGGGACAGAGCTCAATGGAGGAGCTCTGTGTATATAAGTGGTGCTTTGTACCAGCAAGCGTTTAGGAAGCTCTACAAAGCTACCACAAGAGATTCAAGGTTTTCTCAAACATGCATGAATGAATCAAAGCAACACTCTGGGTATGTCTTTGTTGAGAGAATGTCATTATAACATGATACAAAACTCAAAGTTGATGTTGCATAACCATTAAAACCTGGTATTTAAATGATTTTCAGTCTAATCAGACACAGAATTCTCCTGATCAGTAAAGTTAAATGATTACTGAACTTCATTTTTAGGACAGTAATTCTCCCAAGGGTGTAACTTTAGGTTTACCATTAGGGGGGTTATGCTCTAGGGAATTGGTTTTGGGGGAGCTACGCTACTTGTACATAAATTTGCACAACTCACCTTTAATTATAGCTTAAAAAATGACGTGAATATTAGACTGCCTGATTGAATCTTAATATTGAGGACTCCTTGTGATGATCATTATTAATAAATGGTAGTAAATTATATTATTGACTGGATCTTATGGTAAATGGACTGTACTTATATAGTGCCTTTCTATCCAACCAGGATACTCAAAGTGCTTTACACTACAATCTGT
>JARVJO010030969.1:0-10603 GCA_031762555.1 Cynodonichthys magdalenae | reverse complement strand
CTCTCGCTGGCTGATTTTTATCTATAAATACATTCTTGGGCATCTTCCTTCATATTTATGCTCATTTCTGTCTAGAAGCAGCCGTTATGATCTGTAGTCTCAGGACATCATTATGATGCAGGGGCCAGAAGTTAGAGCTGAACTTGGTAAAAAGGCTCCGGCCACTTGGAAGAACACACAGAAGGATTTGAAGTCATCTCTCATTACTTTGGGACAATTCAAATCAGCTTTAAAGGACAGAGACACCAGATCCTGTAAATGCCCTCAAGTTTAGTTATGTGATGTCTACTAGTTTTGTAATCTGGATTTGTTCTTTGTTGTGTTTTTATGCTGCTGTCTTGGCCAGGTCACCCTTAGAAAAGAGGTTTTAAATCTCAATGAGGTAATTTCCTGGTTAAATAAAGGATACCACTAAAAGACCTCAAGGCAGATCCAGGACTGTCTAAGATTTGTGGGATTTGTTGTTTGTTGTAGCTCCTTAAATCTGCTGTAAGGTGGATATAAAACCATAATTATGAACATGAACAACCTACTCATTAGAAAATAAATCACTGTGCCACAAATATTTTACATCATTTAACATGAAAGTGTAACAAATAGATCCAAACTGAGCTGCTGCACAGTTTCTTTATTACAAAACTAATTCCAACCAGGAGCTTCACTCAAACAGAGCTGGAACCTCTGAGACTAATTTAAACAAACTTTTTTTTTTACATTTTCACAGCCTCACTTTTATCTAAACTGAAACTTTGGTCTAATGGGGCCAAATTATTTCTCTCCTTGACATAATCAGGAATGCTCTTGGTGTTTTTGATGTTTGCTGTGCCGCTCGGCATCAAACATTTCGCCTGCAGCGCGATTAGAGACCAAATAGGTTCTTTTATAGCTTCTATCAGCCGGTAGTCAAACCTTTATTTCAGCCTGAATGGCCCCATTAACCTTGGCCTGCCCAGGCGCTCAGTATTAACACAGAGATTTAATGAACTGTCAAACTTTACTGGAGGACGACGTCAAGGCCTCATTGGAACAGTGTGTGTGTGTGTGTGTGTGTGTGTGTGTGTTATTACAGGCCTTGTTAAGATAAGGCAGTGCAGTCACACCTGTTTGGATCTACCTGTAATGTGGAAACAAATAGGATGTTTAACATTTCATCCTTCCTCCCATTAAAGCATCATTCAGAGCTGCTCTTTCCTTCATATCTGCTCAGTCTCAATTTCAGCAGCTCTTTGTTCCGTTTTTATCTTTTAATATCCTGCCCTGTCAGTTCTTCTCCTTGTTTTCTCATTTCTTCGTTCTGTTTTCACTGAATCATTTCAAATCCTTTTTGTTTCTTTCTCAGTCATCTTCTGATTTACCCTCCTGAATCTTTTATTTTTTATCAGCTGCTGCACTGAAAGATACACACACACACATAAATATATAGATTTAACTCTTCCCGAGTTAAAACATTAGTATTGTTTCTAAATTAATATGAACTTGTTTTCATTTTGATAATTTCTCATTTTCTGCAAATAAATACTAAATTTTTGCTTTGAATTTCAGAGACAAGTTGTCTGTAGTTCATAGAATAAAATAACAATGAATGTATACATATACCTATAGAGTAAAATCATTGAAACTTACCATTTTAAAGTGGGCTCTTAATGTTTTCCAGAGCTGTGTTTATATTAATATTATAATTTACTGAAATAATCTGTTTTATACAAACATGAAAGAATAAAATATGCAGATTATTATCAGGATAAAGTTAAATTTTCATAACTTGTGTTCTAGTGTATTTTCTGTCAGGTAGGATATATATATATATATATATATATATACATACATACATACATATACATATATACATATACAGTATATACACACACACACACACACAGAGAGATTGAGTTCAGATCTGTTATGGTAGTAGCTGAGAGTATTTTCCAAAATGTAAAATGTTAACTAGAAGGAAAAAAACAACATTTTTCTTTCTAAATAAGTTGATAAAAACAAAAGGGTAAAAGGAGTGCTGGGTGTTTACTTCTTGTTGATAAAAAAAAAAAAACACTCCAGAAAAAGAGATCAATCTTTTTTATAAACAGTTTCACTTGTTATTTCTATAATTCCTGGGGAACATTTTGTGTTCTTTGGCTTCAGCACATCATGTTTTCAGTGTTGGAGAAAAAGAAAAATATATTCATCTTAGAGCCAGTGGCCTTGCCCAGTTTTCTTGTAAGAAAGGTTTAAAGAAATAAACATTTCTTATTATAAAAACTGTTTTTACAGAAGTGTGAAGGACCCTAGATGTAGTTTCTGGGTCTGACTGAGCCACAGGCAAGAAAAGTGTGACAGCTGTAAGAGAAAACATTTAATCATGGTGAAAAATCACTGTTTTATTTATTTATTTAATTACTTACTCCTGTTTATTTACCTTTAAAACATGAAACAATGTTTTCCTCAACTGTTTTTTTCGGCACAAATAAGTAAAACTTGTGCAGCCAGGATTGTTTTCTGGACTCTGTGACCCACCATCTGTTCTGAACACAGTCAGAAAAAACACAACGGAGGAGAAAATAACTTGATCCTGATGATAATCTGCAAGTTTTAATCTTCCATGTTGGTATAAAAACAGATTATTTCAGTAAATTAGCCACATAATGAAGCTTCACATCAGCTGTTCAGAACCATCTCTGTGAAAACGTTCTATTTGCAGAATGTTTGCACATCACAAAGCTCAGTTCTGCAGGTCCACATGTTCAGATGGTGGTGTGTGTGTGCTGTGTGTGTGTGTGGGTGTGTGTGTGTGTGTGTGTGTGTGTGTGTGTGTGGGTCAGTGTGTCCACCGAGCTGAGGGGCATCAAACATCCTGGTCCTCTCGTCTCTCAGGTCTCTCCCCGGTTCCATGAATAGAGCTGAAGGACTCAGTAAACTGCTGCAGCTGACAGCCTGTTTGTTTTTGTCTTTGTGTTTCTGTTAGGAGGATGAGGATGAGGATGAGGATGAGGACGGCCAGGTGCGCTGCCATCATGCACTAATTTCATTAGAACAATTAACAAACAAAAGTAATTCATACAGTAAACAAAAGATATGAGTGCATGATATTAAAGTACAATGTTTTATATTCAAGGATGTAAATGCATCATGTTCCAGATCATCACAGCTGAATCAAAATGTTAAAAAACACGACAGGATTCATCTGTTCCTCTTCAAACAGGGCTGGACTTTAAAGACGTCACAACGCAATCTTCTAAATTTAACTGCTCAGATGATAATTAGTTCTTAATATGGTGTTTTTCTATTATTAAAATCAAGTTCCAACAATTTAACTTATTTACATATTTGAAGCAAAGCAAGAGTGATGAGAAACACAGATTTACACTTAACTGTGACGTCAGGACCGGTGAGTCGGAGCAAGTTCTGCAGCCTAATTCTGTTTTATTTATGAAGAATAGAAAGATCCTCTGCATTCCAGCTTGTTTTAACTTTACAGCATCACATATTTATTAAAACACACCCAACCTGCTGCAGTGACGGTGAAGCAGCTGCCCCTCTGCCCTCAGGTTGAACCCTGCGCTGCCTCAGGATGATGTATGTTGATGAACTTTCACTCTGTGTTTCTCAGCAGAACCGCCTCGCTCCTAAACAAGGCACACATCTTCATATGGCGCTCTGTGAGAGTTTCAATTATCCTTTACCTGCCAGGATCTTTCTGATGGAAGAAACACAAATGAAAGCCACTGGTTGTTCCTATAGTCCAAGGCTCAGCAACATGCGGTTCTGGGGCCACATGTGGCCCTTTGGTCCCTCTTTAGCGGCTGTTTGAAGCTTTAACCAAAGCTAACACGAGTTTTAGCTGTTTTCCTCTCAGTTTATCTGCAGATATGTGAAACATGTTGATTAGATCATGCTGTACTCCCAGCCTTAAAGTATCTTTGTCTTAAATCCATCAGAACAACCTTTAAGGACCATTAAAACTAGATAAGATAAAATTAAGAATAAAAAAAATAAAAATGTGTCTGCATAGTTTAGTTGTAGTTTTTATTAAATTTAGTATAAATTATGTTTTATTCTAGTTTTTTTCTGTTGTCCTGAAATGTTAAAATAATAAGAGTTAAAAAACACTACATTTTTTTGTTTTATACTATGACCTTACTGGCCACTTCTACTAACTTGAAGTGGCCCACGGGCCACCAGTTGATCATCACATTTTTACTAAAATGACACTTTTTATTGGTAAACCACAGAGTAAAAATGACTGGATTGTAAATGTTGCTTTAGTCTCAATCAATACGAGATGTCAGGAGGATCTGAATCCAGGGTCAACAGGAGCTTAAATGATAAAAAATAAAGAAAAACAAATCTTCCCTTTAATATGAAGAATGCATTATGGAGGAGAACACAGAGAGGGCCTGATCCAATCAGGAGACACCAGAGCTGAATACAAACATGAAACAGGTGAGAGTGGGCGTGGCAGGCTGACTAAACAATCCAATCCCAAAACGTTCAATGAACCTGATCGTGAAACACAAAAGACTAACAAAAACCCAAAAGATGACAAAATAAAGTAAATGATCAGAACAGCTGTTTCAGATGGTCGGACAAAGCTTCAAATAAATAATCTGAGCTGTCGCCAACTGGATGAAATGAAGGAAATAATCATTTAGCTGCAAACACACACACACACACACACACACACACACAGAGATGAAGAACAGGAATGTGTGTACAGTAAGTCAACTGGACAAACACACAAATAACTGAATTCTGTTGAAACAAAGACAACAAAATCATCATAAACACACACTTCAGCATCTTCATATCACATATGTATGTGAGGGTGTGTGTGTGTGTGTGTGTATGTGTGTGTGTGTTTCAGCCACTCAAATGAGACAAACCAGTTATATAAGCACACACAAACAAACTCAGTGCGACTTCTTTTGCAAAATAAATTAGCTACTAATAAAATCATTAAGGGTTGAAATGCTCAGTCTTGAGGCACGACTTCATTTAATACACACACAAACACACACACTCACACACTCACACACTTAATTTCCATTACACCCTGATGCCTAATTGCAGGAGTGATGTTTGCTGTAATGACTTCTGTGGTAAAAAGCAGCATTACCTGCACACAATGTCCCACCTGAGCAGAAAGAGACATCTGTACATTTAACACACACACACACACACACACACAGCTCTCATTAATCAAACACACCCAGTAACAAATCCTCAGACAGACGGGGGGGCAAGCAGACAGCTCATATCAGGTCTTTGCTTTATGTTTATTAAAACGTCTGAAATCAGCAGATTAAAGTTTGAGGCTGAAAGCAGGAAGGAAGCATGATGAGCTCTGATGTTAACAAGACCCAGAAGGTTCAGCAAATGATCACGTTGTTCTGTGTTTTAAATGCAAAAACACAATAAAATCATGTTTTACCCACTGAAGTTTGGATCCTTGATGATGGGAGTTAATGGGCAGGTTACAGTATTAATTGTCTGCTCGGCCCCCATGGAGAGAAACAGGCTGCTGCTCAGGATTTATTTATTCTTTTGCATCTTTTTTTATTGTCCCTGACTTCATTAAATAAAAAAGACAAAATAATTTGGATTAGGTGCTTTATGATACATGATCACAGGTTATCGCTTTTCATTTGATTTAGATTTTAATCATTATTTTAAACACAAAGGTAAATTAAAGACCTATTGTTTGTATGAACGACACAATATGTAATGAAAACACTCAGTATTTACTGTTTTTGGTTGTTTACACACATTTTCTGCTTCTTGAGACAAAGAAAAACAACCTGAACATGAAAGTAAAGCAACAAATCTGAACCAATTCTGCTAAACTACAAACTGTTCCTGCTTCACACTTCAGTTCTTTTCAAAACACCAAACTTTCTCTGCATTTTGGCTCATTTTTCATGAAAAAATCCCTTGTTGTCACAAAGAACACAGTCATTCAGATTATTTATATATATATTTTATATAAACACTTCTGTTTTGTATGTAGACCATTGTTTGTGTGACTGTATACATTGTTTTTGTGGGAAAAACTATGTGAACAGTTCTGTGACTGTATATTTGTGTGTTCTGGATGTAAAAACAATATTCTAAAATATTTTTCAGCACATCTGTATAAACTGTTAGTAAATGCACAGTAAGTAACACTGAACAGAAACAGGTTAAAGTCATGATGAAGGAGCAGAGCTCAGTGTTTTAGCTGCTTCTTAGAAACGTCTTCATCTGGTTTGAGTTTCATCTGAAAACAAAATATTATATTGTTTTGAATAAAGCTACATTTTACAGGTGAACTGAGGGGTTTTGCCTTTTGTGTGTGATGTTGGAGTTGTGCTTTCAGAAAATGTGCGGAAACAAAGAAAAACTGCACGATAAACAACTCTTGTTAATTTAACCTAACTGTCATATTTGTGATATTTTCCCAGTTTACTCTGTTTGGTGTATTTGTGTTTTATTTTCTTATTTCCTGTCTGGCTTCCTTGTGTTTCCTCCACTCTCTCCTCAGCTTCTTCCAGCCTGCCTCTCACACCTGTCCTCAGTCTGTCCTCCACCATCCATCACTGCATCACAAATGAAAACAGTTCCTTCTCTTAAACTTTTTATTCGGTAAAAGCAAACCTTGTTAGCTGATTATAATAATTTAATTAACTTCCTAAATCCCATTAAAACAGATAATAAGAGCAGGTCCAGCTGTTCAGGTTCTGAGTTTTATTATTTATTATAAACCTCAGCTGCAGGTTCCTCTCAGACAGACTGCAGCTGTTGAACCGACTCTCTGACCTTCAGTTTCTCCTCTGGCTGAGGTCAGCAGCGTCAGCCGGACTCGTCTCGTTATGAGTTTATAACGATCGGACTGCAGAACAGATTTAACTGAGAGGAATTTAATCTCAACGCTGTGCCCGACACTCCTATTACTTCTCCAGTATGAAGAGGCGACTGTGTCCAGCAGCCAGGTCCTGTAACAAAGTGCATGTTTGAACAAGATGAACCTGGTTTCTACAGTTAAAGAGATTTTTTCTGACATGATTTTACTAACAAGATGTTTTAATAATGAGTCACTTCCTGCTCATCAGCTGCAGCTTCTTTTAATCAGGCACCAAAAACAATCAGAGTAGATTTTATAAATAAATGTCCAGAAATCAGTGTAGATTTGATCGTGTTCAAACCAACCAGAATAAAATCACTTACCTGAGAACAGCTCTTCATTACAAGAGCTTTTATTTTAGTCACTTCTTCTCAGGTTCAATTTAAAGCTGTATTTTCACATATAGATTTATTTATCAGAACTTTATGGTATCAAACTGCAGCTCACCTGGTTTTATATTTAAAAAAAAATGAAATTTGTCTTTTAATAGAAGTTATTCAGGTTTACCATAATTCACAAGCTGTATTTCAAAAAAAACTTTTTGGAGAACTAAATCTTTCCAGAACATCTTGTTGATGTTGGACAGACTGTTTAAAGAAAACAAGAAACAAACAATCAGAACTGCACAAGTACTCACACTGCTGAAATTATAAAATTATTTTTACATAAACATTAATAGTCATTAAGTAACAGAAAGCAAACTTTTAGTTTTTAAATAAGATATTTCTGTTCACTCCAGCTTTATTGAAACTTTGTGAAATGTTGAGTTTGTACCTGTTTGAAAAGAAATGTTTCATATAAATTAAAAAACGTGTTGAAGTGTGTTATTAGAGGGCAGCGCTGTGTGACTCTGGACTGAAACTAATCCACTGAGTGGACCACCTGCAAGTCTGGAGGGCTTTTCTAAATCAAGGACTCTCAGCTTTAATACAACTGGTCCCTTTCAGCAGAACGGACTGTTAGACACACAAAGCATTTATATATGGAAAGTTCTGGCTCTTTGTCAGGGAATTAATCATTAAAGCTGCAGAATTAAGAGCTTTCAGTAACTGAGACCAGAATGTTTACTTTCTGCATTTTGATTTGTTGTTAAAGATTAAAAAAAAGATGATTTTTTTAGATCCCTCTGAAGAAAATAAACATAAATATATAAAATGTTGTTTGTGTACAAATATGACCATCTGTCTGGATAAAACTTTGATTTAATTAAGCTGTAATTTAAACGCTGACCTGATCGAACAGTTTTTAGTAATCAGCTGAAGCTCAGTAATGAGGGTCTGTTATGGTCTGATTACATCTGACAGGTGTCTGTAATAAACACACTTTGTTCAGAAATTAACTCTGTTCTAAGAAATTACAAGTTGTTTGTTGTTGATTAAAAGTAAAAATCACATTTAATACCATCAAAATATAGTTATTTCTCATTGATTCATTATTTGTTTTTGTTAGGTTGAAATTTAAATGTTTTTTTCTGATTTGCACATTTGAGAGTCAAGATACAGAGATAAAAGAAAAACAAGATTTTTATTTTTTATTTGATCATATTGGTTATTTATTGGGGGAATATGAATGTATTAAACAGCTCTAATTCTCATGCTTTGATTTAATTTTCATGTTTACTTAAATTACTGTATATATTTGTGTATAAATGGATGTAAATATTGTTTAATACACTTATTTATTAATTTATTTGCTGTAGTTTTTGTTTCTTCCTTTTTCTCCTAATAAAAAGGATATAATATGCATTTCTTTTTACTATTATTTTTATAAATGGCTCGACATGTACTTACTTAAATTAAAAAGCAAACAAAAAATCATGGAGTGATGAGAAACAGAAAAATGAAGATTAAACACATTCTCTGCTACTTCAGGGTTTAATGCAGAATTAAAGTGATACCAGGAAGTCAGGAGTAGAAATCCTTTATTCTGTTTGGGTGGAATAAATCGATCTAATCAGATGCTGAACTTCAAATATCTTTGAATATTTGCAGGAACAGAAGTTCTTCTGTAAATGTGAGCTGGCCTGCCTCTAAGGCTGATCGTTCCTACAGAGAAAATGAATCTGAACCTTCTGAGTGAAGCTCCATCCTGTCCAGTCCACATCGTCCTCTGCTCTGTGTGGAGACGAGCTCGCTGCTAACACCACCCCCACCTGTTCGTCAGTCTCGTTATTCAGAGTTCTTCCTCTTTGTGGCGAGGTTTAAATAATAGATCCAACATGTTGTCCAGCGCCGACACCGACGAGGCGAGGCTTTGTTTCAGGGGACGGTGATCCCAGTTGGAGGAGGCAGACAACAAAGAGTTGAGTTCAGGGACCCCCTGGGTGCCAGAGGAGATCAAACAGATGATGGTCCTGGCACTGTGAGGAATGAGAATCTATGAATATAAATATGGAGCTGGGAGCGGGGTGAAGGGGGGGTGAGTTCAGACAGGTGGGTTTTTAATGAACTTCCTGTTGATGAGCAGGAGTCACAAACAAAGAGGAAAACATTGAAAACATCGATGTCATGAGGAGAGAACTTCCTCTGCACACAGTTTGTTCATGTTTCTCTGGGATGGAACAGTTTCTGTGATTACCACATCGTCCTGTTATTCATTTTGATGTGTTAATATATTTTTTTTGCCTCAGTTCTGCCTTTGCCCTCTCTCAAGCTTTTATGCATCAGTCCCTGGTTTTGACTTATTTCACACCTGTGAGTCCCAACAAACTGTTTGGAAAACAGATAATGGCACCCAGCCTCTCAGCAAAAAGAAATTAATTGTAGACTAGAAAGAAACTGTTGACACAGACTGTTTGGTGTTTTCATTGAAATAAAAAAGTACAAATCTTTCACTTTGTCACTATTGAATGTTTTGTCATGAGTTTATGTTTGTGGAATCACAGCAGCTGAGGTATAAATGCAGCCTCACACTCTAACAACCTTTCTGTAATATCACACTGAATAATTTACACTGCAGAGCTCACAGGAAGGAGTGTGTGCGCTTGTGTTTGTGTATTTGCACTTATTTCTTTAGGAACATGAGTCCAGAACTCCATCCATGATTCATGTTCTGCATTGTAAACTGCAAACAGAGCGAAGGAGGCAGAGGATGATGGATGGTGTCCATCCAGAAACACTCTGAGAGGTTGAATCAAATTATGAAGGATGACAAGTAGAATCAGTTTCTGCTCCCACTTGTACACATGGCTTCACAGCAGATCATCGAGGACTCGTCTAAATCATATTTTGAACTTTGACGTTGAGGAGCAGCCCTCCCTGATCCCTTGTTACCCTGTCAGTAAGGTTTATTCCAGACTTTATATGAGGTTCAATTATCAGGAGAAAATCAGATGATTATCAAATAGTCTACATCCACAGCAATTTACCAACGTTAGATATTCTTTTTTAGTGTTAGAGTTGCATCATAAGTTCATAGTTTTAATGTGAGGCTTAAAGTTAAACAAATAAAAACACAAAAAAACAAAGTCTGAGTTCAACCTAAACTTCAGGTTCTATGAAATGTTAATTCAGGAAAATGGTAATAAAAACAGAATGCAGTCATGTACAGATCACATAAACCTTTATTTTATTCACACTGGAACACAGTAAACTGCAAAAGAACATTGAATTCACCAAGGGAAAAAAACAGACATCTTATCTCATAATTACAAGATAAACTAGAGAAATTGCATTTCCTGCGAAAATGCGAGTGTGAATGCCTGTTGCTGAAAACTTTAGCTGAAAGCTG
>JARVJO010030968.1:0-10605 GCA_031762555.1 Cynodonichthys magdalenae | reverse complement strand
TCATACTTCCTGTTAGTGATTAACAAACATGGGAAGACACTGCATATGAAATGGGATGGAGAAAATATTTGTTGTTTAACTAACTTAAGATTGTACTTATAAAAATACAAAATCAAACTAATAAATGCTTTTATTCTGAAGGGGTTGAAGTTACACAGAGCTATGACTCCCCCTGGTTTGGATTGGCTGATTTGCTACAGCTGATCGCGCCCAACTTCAAATTAAACCAATAGAAAAGCAACAACAGCTTTGTGTCAGTCCCGCTAACTGTCTTGGCAGCCAGGGTTGGTGTACAGTCTTTTTTTTTTTTTTTTTTTTAACTGTTGGTCATTTCGGCATTAGCAAAGGTAAAATTCTTGTTTAGCAGATTAGTGGTTGGTGAAGCTAACCGTACCGCTGCAGAAAGCGTTCTGGACTGGAGATGACCTCTGGACTGGTTTTGCTCCACAGAGCCGCAGGGCGTACGACGTCGAGCTGAAAGGAGCCGTGGTCATCTTCGATGAAGCTCACAATGTGGTAAGACAGAGTCCCGGACCTTCGGTTCACACCGAGTGTCCTGGGGGATCGGGGGACAATCCACAGACCGGTGCTTCTGTCCCCTGCAGGATAAGATGTGCGAGGAGTCCAGGTCCTTTGACCTGACTCCCTACGACGTGGCTTCAGCCATCTCTACGCTGGACCGGCTGCTGGTGGAGCAGGCTAAAGAGGACAGCTGTGACAATGCCGTCTATGAAGACTTCGACGTGAAGTGGCTCAGCTCCGGTTACATATTTTAATTACGTTTCCAAATAGTCCTTCTGTAAAACGTGTTGGAACGCACATCTGTAGCTTTATGTAGGACTTCTTGTGAACATTTACAGTTTCAGAAAGGCTCATTCTTTTTTGTTTTGTCTTTTCAGGTTTGAATTTAGATATAGCCAGCATCACTAAAATCAAAAGTGAGTATTGTTTTTAAAGATCATATATGAGATTAACTGTGATTTCTGTTATGTCATTTTTTTGGTCCGTTTTATCAGTGATCCTGTTGGAACTGGAAGCAGCCATTGATTCTTTTGATGTTCCAAGAGACGGAGGCATCACAAAACCTGGCATGTAGGTGAAAGTCTGAGTGCAATTGTTGGGTTTTTATTATTGTGGGGACCCTAAGTTTGTGTTTCATGAGCCACAGTGGGTTGTCGACCCAGGCTTTTGGAAACCACTGATAAATAACTTGTTAATTAAATGAGTGACGTTTTTGTTTTAGCTTCATCTACGAGCTGCTGGAGCGGGCACACCTGACCTATGAGACCAAGACGATGATTTATGACACTCTGGAAAAGATCATCTCACATTTGGCCTCACGTAAGTTTGGTTTTAGTTTTTATATGGTTCTGTGTTAACGTCAAGACTCTTCTGGTTTTAATATAACAAACGATTTCTGTGTTTCTGATCAGAACCAGGAGGTTTCTTCAGTACCAAGGGACTGCAGAAGCTGGCTGATATCATCCAGGTACATGGTGATGGTGGTTTTTTAAAAGTAATTGAAAAGTCTTTCAGTATTTTTGATTAAAAAAAAAAAACGTAGATTAATTTAGAGCAGTCATTATTTTCAAACATGTTTAACCGTGTGGAAATCGGATTGGTATAAATCTCAGCTGATACCTCAGGTCCAGCTGACTTCAGTGACTCTTTCTGGGTTGTTTTGTATTTTAGCTGGTTTTCTGTGACGAGCCAGCAGGAAACCACCAACAGAAACAGGAGCTCAGCTCGGCTTATTTTAAGGTTTGTTCAAAGGTTTTTCTTCTTGACATAGGAATTGTAACTGCACTCAACCGTAGTTTTAATTTTACTGTTTTCTCCTGATTTACCTCGGTTCACTCTGGAGCTTCGTACTGACAGATTGAACTTTGGCAGTAAAGTCCTGATATAATTCAGTGTCCTTCAGTTTGTTAGCTGGTTCTATTTTACTTTAATTGTCTTTATTCTATACTTTAAGAGTTAAAACAGCCAAGTTTAGACATTTTAACAAACCGCTGATTTTCTCTGATGAATCGTCTGTAATGTTCAACGTGGAAAAAAACCCTCATTTTATTTTGAACATCTGTTTTGGCTCAGGTTCATATCCATCGAGACAACAGATCTTATAAGGAGAAGCAGTCTGATGTGTGGTCTTCATCAAAGAAACAAGGTGAGGAAGACTCTTTAAATATATGTACCACAAAGTTCATCTCAGCTAACTGAAAATGAGAGTTTGCTTTCATTCCTGCGAGGAGAAAGGACCTGCCCAAGTTTTGTTTTGATGTTTGCAGGCAACATTCTGAGCTACTGGTGCTTCTCTCCGGGCTTCAGCATGCAGGACCTGCTGAATCAACAGGTTCGCTGCATCATTCTGACCAGCGGGACGCTCAGTCCTCTCTCGTCCGTCACCTCTGAGATGAGGATGTGAGTGTGAAGCTTAAACTCTGAACGATGTCTGACTTTACATCTGTCCAACATTTCATCGCTTCCTGTTGAACATCATGTTTTTGGTTTCAGAAGCTTCCCCGTGCTCCTGGAGAACGGTCACGTGATCAATCGGGACCAGCTCTTCGTCGGTGTCGTGGACCGAGGTCCAGATGGAGTCCTGCTGAGTTCAGCGTTTGATCGCAGGTGAAAAGATTCTGTTCAGAGTGAAGAAAGATTCCTGCGGACATCAAGAATCATTCTGAGGGGGGGAAATGTTGGAATTGATCAACTGAACATTTGATGCAGTATTGTATTTTTTTACACATTCTGATCATTGCAGACATAAGAATTAAAACTTTATCTTTTATAATTCTGTCGTTGACTCTGTTTGTTTAGTAAATATTTTCCTGTTCATGTATTGTTTAACTGTTTGTTTCTGCAGGTTCGTTCCTGAGAATATGGCGTCTTTAGGGAACACTGTCGGTGAGTTATTTTTAAATAAACTGATATTAATTTGGTACTCCTTCCTGACGTTGGTAAACAAGCAACACCAACAACCGTTCATAAATTATCTAAAAAGTTTGTTTTTTGGTTATCACATTTATTTAAAAAATGTTCAGTGAAATAATTAATTTTGTTTATTTATTTTTTTATGTCAGTCTTTCATTATCTGATGATTCAGACTGATTTTCTGTCTCTTTTTTGTTTTTTTTCCTCCTCAGCCAACGTGAGTCGAATCGTTCCTCATGGCCTCCTGGTGTTTTTTCCTTCTTTCCCTTTGATGGAAAAAACTCTGGAGTTTTGGAGAGTGAGTCAAACCATGTGTTGAAGGTTTAATTATGGTTGTATTTAAAGAATATCTTTAAAAATAAACCTTTTTTTTTCTATCCAGGGTACTGGTCATGCAGATCGCATCAACCACATTAAACCCATGTTTGTCGAACCCAAAGGGATGGGAACCTTCCATCAGGTTAAATTTGATATATTTTTTACATTTAAAATTATTGTTGGCATAAATATTTTTAAGTTGTTAAAGGAAAAGAAATCATGAAACGTATACAGAGAGGTTTGTCTTCAAGTGAATTTTTAATAAAAATTTTAAAGGCATAAAACTTAATGCATTTATTTTCAGGTAATCGATGGTTACTACAGTAAAGTTAACGATCCGAGGTCTAAAGGTGGAAGTTTCTTCGCTGTTTGTCGGGGGAAGGTGAGGCAATGAGGTTTCATCACCTCCATCGTCACAGATGTAACTTCACGATGGCTGCAGCCAATCAGCTTTGAAACACCAAAATAGTCATAATTTAGTAAACGTAGCAGATATGGAGCTAAAGTTTGTTGTGATGGTAGCTGACAGTCATCCTGAAAGATCCCAACAGATCACACCAATGTTTGACCAAAACAGTTTTAATATTTCTCTACATGTGAATAAACATCCGGATCTTTGTATCGTCACATTTCTTGCTGCTCGCAGGCTTTTTCCACACAAGCAGAATTTTTTTTCTGTCATTACTTAAAGCGGGAGTCAGTTTCCTCTGCCTCACAGCACTTCTGTTCCTCTCCATCAGGCCAGCGAGGGTTTGGATTTCGCCAACAACTTCGGTCGAGGCGTCGTCATCACCGGCCTCCCTTTTCCTCCTAAGCTGGACCCTCGGGTCGTCCTGAAGATGCAGTTTTTGGATGAAATGTGTTGCAAGAAGGCTCCGGGGATGAAGGTGAGCTGAAGGTTTATTGAACGTGTTGATGAGACTCGGACTGCGGTGATTAACAGGAGGTTCTGGTATTTCTTCCTGTTTTTGGTTAGTTTCTGTCGGGGCAGGAGTGGTACAAGCAGCAGGCTTTTGGAGCCGTCAACCAGGCCATCGGCAGAGCGATCCGCCACAAGGACGACTACGGAGCAGTCTTCCTGTGTGATCAGAGGTCAGACGTGGTATTCATAAATCATCACGGAATCCTGCGATTTCATTTTTAAACCTTCAGATATTTGTCCTGATGCATCTCAATGATCCTGGTGGATAAATTTAACACTGTTTGGGCAGGTCCTCTGGACAGGTTCTTCTTTGTTGAAATTTTTGTCTTTTCCACTTCTTGAATCTGAGGAGTTACAGGTAAACCTGAACATAAACTTGTAAGCAGCTGACAGAGGACCACCAGCCAAACAAGCCATCGTCAGTGCCCTGATTATCCCTATTGTTCAGAGTGCTGTGTCATATTCACAATAACACCACTGTAAGAGGGGGGGGCAATGACAATCAGTTGTTAGGCTGATGGTCTTGTTTTTCACAAACAGTTTCAGGTGCTGGTAAACCTCTGCTTTTCCACCATGTGAAGGAACTGCTTGTAAGACTCCTCAGACAGAAGTCGAAAAAACACACTTTAACAGAGAGAAACTCGTCCAGAGGACCTGAGTAAAACATGTCAGATTTCAGATATTGATCATTTCACGGAGACCTGATCCATTTTATGTCAGTGTTTTTTTTTTTTTGGTTTTTTTTTTAAACCTTTTTGAAGAGTCTCTGCTTCCTGAGGCATGCTGAGCACTGAACTAAAACACAGGAATGTTTATTTCAAAGTGAGATTTGTGGCCGCCGTGTTGCCAAGTGCTACATGTGTGACTCTGTACTGTTCACATGTCAAGACTGCACAATATTTGATTTTTCATTAGTTCAAAACCCTGTTTTACTTAAAGAAACATGATGTAAAAACAGGAGAGATGTTCTACAACACGCTTCTCAACAAGCCTGGTTAAACGTTAGCAGCAGCTAATCACCAACTCGGCGTGCTCTGTGGTAAAGTGACCACGCCTGTAATCATTCGGATTGGACCAGGACAGAATTACGTGTATGTGGATATCTCAGCAGTTTGAGCATAATTGGTAGTTTGAAAATCCCTGGTCTAGCTAATACATTGATTCACCTCAGTTTAGTTATGGTCTCTGTTTAAACTGTAACATTTCTGTTAATTCAACGCTGATTGTTTTTTTTTTCCTCCGCAGGTTTGCAAACCCTGACACTCTGGTGAACCTCCCTTCCTGGGTCAGACCGTACGTTCGCCTCCACACCAAATTTGGGAACATGGTTCGTGACGTCTGTCAGTTCTTCAGGGTCGCACAGAAACTGGTGAGATTACCTGTTCAGCTCAGAACATTTCACATCTTTTTATTTAGTTCAGATAAAAGTGTTTGTGTTTCTGAACGGGCCAGAGGCCCGTGGCCATAAGGACCCCTGCAGCAGAACCTCCTGCAGCTAAGTGTTCATCAGACGCCTCCAGCTCCTCCTATCAAAGCTGCTTCGCCCACAAGGCCAAAGTCCTGGACACTCACCGTCTAAGCCTAAAGAGGAGACGAGTCGGTCCCTCTGACAGTAAAGCATCACCAGGTGTCTTTACTGAGTGTGAAAGCAAATGTCTACAAGCAAATGTCTACAAGCAAATGTTTACAAACAAATGTTTACAGACAGACGTTTAGATGGAAACAGCGGCGCCAGTGAGATGGCAACATTCTGCATCGACTACAAGTCTGAAGGTGAGGGGGGTCAGAGGAGACCGTCCAACCTGCTGAATGCTCTTTATCGAGGTGATCGTTGCCATGGACACAATGCTGCTGAAGAGGTGGGGGTTATTTAGGAAAACTGGACAAATCAAACAAACCAAAGGGCAAATTTCATCAGAAGTCTGTGTTACGAAACAAAGCTTAAAGTCTAAAATCACATTTTAAACATTTTTGTTTTGAAGACCGGACGTTTGTCCACGCCTCCCCTTCAGTATGAGAAGAGGACGGAGGTTCAAGTCCCAGGACGGAAACGCAAGATAAAGCTGATTCGGGAGCCGGTAGGTTTGGTCCTGTGCCTCACATTTGAGCTTTTATTTTTTAATAAGGGAGACCAGATTCTTTTTTTCTTGCCTCCCATAATGCAAGGCTGCCAATACTGTAACTACCAGTCTGTCTGTTAGCAAATTATATCACGAATCACTGGATACAGTGGTGAGAACGGCTAACCAAAAGGTTAGCTTCGTGAACCACTAATCCGGTAAACAAGAATCTCACTTCTGCTAATGCTAACCATAAACATTAGAAGGTAAACCTAACCCCTAAACAAGAATTTTGGCTCTGCAAATGAGGACCACTAATCACAAAAAAACGTTACAGAAAGGTAACACTAACCGCTAAGATGACTGGTAGGACTGATGCAAACCTTTTGGTAGTTTTCTACTGGTTTAACTTGTGATACTTCCATTTTAGCAATTTCAGAATAAAAGCATTTCTCAGATCGAGTTTGCATTTTTAGAACAGAGGAATAGAATAGAAATAGCTTTTATGGTCCCGCACAGGTGAAATTCAGGCGTTACAGCAGCATCAGTACAGACTGTTTGAAGTTACTCAAACAAACAAATATTTTTTTTTTCTACATGATTTTTGTATTTGTTCTTTTATTGTCAAATGTTATTTACTTTTAATGCTCCTGTCTTTGAGTCCTGGTGATATTTTGCCAACAGTCAGTTTTCTTGTCTTGTTAAAGATGCTGAGCATTTCTGAGGACGTGTCAGAGGAAGGCAAAGCCAACGGGGCCAGGCAGTTCCTGGCAGACTTGAAGAAGTGCCTGTGTAATGAGAATTTCAACAAGGTCCTTCAGGCTCTGCACACCTACCATCAAAATGAGCGGATGGAAGACTTGATGGCTCGGGTGTCGTTCCTGTCTGAAGACCACAACACTCACAGTGTGCTCCGAGGTTTGTTAGGTTCACTTGCCTGATAGGTCAGACTTCAGCTGTGGAACACATCTCATCTATAATTATATATCTATAATTATCAGTGTGTCACATTTAGTTGATATATGTTTTTGTTTTTTCTTTTCCTCATCTATCCTTGTGTGGTATTTTGTTTTTCTTTTAAGGGTAGCGCCTCCTCATGATGTCTTGCTCTGTGCAGGGTCTATGGCTGCATGACCTGGGGGGCTCCTGTTATCCTGTCTGTTTTATGTTTGTCTTCTTGTGAACAGGTCTTCTTAACTGTCATTTCCCCTTTGGATCATAAAAGTATAATTCATTCATTCATCTCCTCCATCTTTCAGGTTTATATCCATTAATTCGAACGCATCACAAGATGATGTTCGATGAGAAGTGCCGTGAGCTGACCGGACTGGGCTGCGGATACAAACCGGGCCACTCGCTGTCCAAGGAAGAGAAGAAAGCTGTGATGATGCCGAGCAATGAGAAGTTCTGATTCGTGTCAGGGATGAGCACTGTGATGGTACATGGATCAAACATGACTGTGTCAGAATAAATGTGCTGTTCAAAATGGCGTGTCCGATTAATATCGTAGTAACCACTTGGATTTCTTCTTAAACCTTTTTATTCTCATTTCTTACTCCACTCAGCTTCACAGCAGTAGACAGGCCTCAGAGTATAAACCTTATCTCGGTATAAAAAAAAACCGCAGCCCAGACTGTCCTAGGCTGCATGTAAACAGAGCCTCTGCAAAACTAAAACAACTTCTACCAACACAATAATAATTCATCCAATTCAACCTTTCTACCGCTTCAGGTTATTCCTGGTTACACCCCTGGAGGTGATACCTTTTACGTCAGAACGTAACTAGAAAGAGGACACGTTAAGATACACACGCCAACTCTCATTCAGTTTCAAACTTAAGGGTGCAATGATCAGAAAGTGCAAGTACAATACTACAACATTTAACCAGTAACATTTCCTTAAACTGGATAAATGTAGAAGGTGCAGAGTCGTCATAGAGACACATTTACATGTCGTCATTCTGGCCTAAGCATGAGAAACAAACGGATTTCCAGGAAAAAACCCAACAAAGTTTAAAAAGTCTGCAGAAGTGACACAAAACGGGTAAATAGTTTGATGTTCATAAAGATGGAGTTTTTAAGTTTTATATCATGTTTAGGTTCAGGTTTGTTGAGTAAAATATTCTGATAAAAGTGCTTTGTTTTCATTCAGTGCGTACCTGCATTACATCGCTCTTACCTCTTGTATCAAATTCAGAAAACATGAATCCGAACAAGCAGTGTAATAAAATCACAATCTTGTTTTTGTACCGAAGTGGGAGTTAAATAACACACAAATATCCTTCATTTTACTTTTTGCCAATGAATTTAGATGTGGATTGGTTAAACTAATCTCTTTTTGTTGTATAAACCAAGCAGTTTGACATTAGTTGTGGGCAGCTTCTGGGACCTTATGGTCTGTAACACTTGTTACAATCTGCTGCTGGAACGGCTGCTTTGGGAATCCTCATAACATGAATTTGAGAGAAATTAAAATCAATCAAATCTTGTGGAAAGAGATGACATGCATGTAAGAAAATCTTATGACAGCGATAACATTTGTGATTAATGAGATTATGGTTTCAGGTGGGATGCGTGGTTTTTTTTTTTTCTCTTCCCTTTAGTTAACACAGAAACACTACAAGCAGGAGGATGCGTTGGCAAATAATTTTTATTCAAGCTAATAAAAACAAGCAAACTAATGAATGAACAAAAACTTAGCAAAAGGGCAATATTAACAAAAACGATCAAATTTACTCTAAAAAGTAAATAAAACTAACCGAAAAAAAATAAAATGAATAAATTTAAAAAACACAACCAGACCACACAGGAATCAAAACGCAGGCTGAGACACATGGCTTGTCATTTTACTGCCAAGGTTTTGGTGCCGGATGGATCGCACGGCATCAGTCTTGTGGCGTCGCACCACCACTTACTCATCCAGCCACACGAGGCCCCGTGCTTCTCCTCCATAGCTGTCCTGCCGAACACCGTAGTCGTAGAGAAGTTCCTCATTCACGCCAATGTCCCTGGTGGCCTTGAATAGAATAACATGCTGGGCTTCACCTCTTATCTGCATGACGCAATGTATGGGAAAGACATTGGCCACCTTGGACGAATGGTTTATTTTACGCCCGAACGTGACCAGCTCGGGGTGGCAGTCACAATGTTCGCTCTGCGCGTCCACGCAGAGCACCTCCGTCCCGCTGTGGAAGAAGTAAACAAAGCCCATCTGGCCCGGTTCCACAGACTTATGGGTCCTTCTGCCGGCTGCTGAGGAGATCACCTTCCCATGGTAGTCACACACTATGGATCCCTTGGCAAAGGTCTTGGTGGTCAGAACGCCTGCATGCATACAAAAACTATCGTTGGCAAGTGGTAGTTTTGTGGAGCTTCTACGCAATCGGCGAACACTGCATGTGTTTGGGCGGGCGTGCGTGCGTTCTTTTAGCGTACCTTGTCCTGCGCCCCGCCTCTTGCTGTCCGTGACCAGCAGCCCCTTCCAGCTCTGGTCAGTGACCCTCTTTAGGATGCCAGGGTCTTTCTCCACTGATTCCTTTTTAGGCGGGGTCCACCTCGCCACGATGTCAGCGGGCAAGGGGCTGTTTCGCCGCCAGGAGCATTCGGCAATGAACTTCTGGACCTTCAAGGCACTGGGCCGGTTCCTCGTCCACTTTGCTGAGAGAGAGAGAGATAAACAAGTATAATATAAACTGACATAATGAAAAAAATCTAAACCAAAACAAGAAATTTTACTGATTTGATTTTTTTTAAAAAGGGAATACACTAAAAATACATATTAGGCAACTACTGTACATGAACAGACTTACCCAAGAGGAACTGCTCCCTCATCTTCAGCTGCTCAGCACGCCACCTGTCGTACAGGGACCTCCCTTGGCCATATCCTGCCTGGGCCCTCTCCTCCTTAGACGGTGGGATCCTGTCCAGTGTCACCGGAAAGGACTGCAAGAAGGCACCAAAGTCTGCCTCTTGGTCACCGCCAGATTCTCTGGCTCTCTTTTGTGGCTGGGGCCGGTTATCATCAGAGTGGGCGGAGCTGCCATATGGTAAAAATATAATCAATTAAAAGATGGCGACCACTCACTCACTCCAGAAAACAAGACACATACCTCTCCTGCAAATTGGCCAACTGGTTGGCGGCGGCCACAATCTCGTCCGGTGAGAGCATTCTGTGCTGGCCACCAGCTGACTGTTTGCAGAGGGCGAGGTAAACCCTCAGGTCAGCCACCTGCTGCTCCTCCGGACAGCACTTCAGCTTGGCCTCGACCACTCGCCTGGCATCTTGGCTGCTCACGGTTGGAAGGTTGTAGCTGGGAAGCAAAATGAGGCAGTACATTAGATTTTGGCTCACCACACCGCACTCACGGAATCC
>JARVJO010030967.1:0-10608 GCA_031762555.1 Cynodonichthys magdalenae | reverse complement strand
TTGACCAATGTCTGTATCATGAGCCTAAACCAGCTGTACACCACTGTCAAAAACACAATTTTTCTTAACGAGTTATTAAATTTATGAGCTGATAGTTGTGATTTAGCTACCACTCTGGAAGGGCTATCATACCTAAATATCATCTACGGACATGTACCTTTTCAAAAATTATGATGAACCTTTGCCACCCTGAGATGGACCAAATTGTGATATTTTGGCCTCTGGCCCATGGACTAAATGTTTGTGCAAGTGTATTTATTATTTTGTGTGTGTGCATTTGTTTGTATCTGTTATCTTTTTAGCGCCATTTCTGGTATACACACTTACCTTGTCAAGACCAGTAGTCGTAATGGGGACCAAAGATTAGCCCTTAGGTTTAGGACTAAGTTGTGAATCGAATTTAGGTTTAGAGATAGGTATGTACTTGTGTGGGTGTGTGTGTAGCCTTGTTTTACCTAAATCGTGTGGACAATTTTCCCAAAAAAGCAGCCTCATAGACACTGAACGTGCATTTGGATCCATGGGGACCAGGGATTGTTACGGGTGGAGGGTTCGGTTTAGGACCATGGTGTGAATTTAGTTTAGGTTAGTTTTAGGCTACGTTGACACCAAACGTGTTGTTTGCCTCCAAAAATCTCAAAACGCACACCTCCTGATGCTAGTGTCCAGGGGGAACAGACGCATTCAATGTGAACGTAGGTGCTCGTCGGGAAAAGCCTCTGTTGTTTCCTCTGCCGGTCTCTGTTTAAAAGCGGATGAAATAAAGAGTTGCGCTCACCAGATAATTAATTCACAATTAATTCACCAGATAATTCAGAGGCGGTCTGCTCTGTGAGTTTCACCACAAGAGCTGCAAGCTGACGAGGCTCGCTTTCAGAACTATTTTTGTCCCGAGCCCAGTTTAACACTGTGGTCAGTTTAAACGAGCCGCTGACCCGCTTTGGTGCTGATATCTCCAGACAACTACAGATGGTAGATTTCAGCTAAAAAGCTGCTGTGCGTCTGTTTCAGGTTAGTTAGCAACATTCAGGAAATTGTCATGTGAAAAAATGAGTCTCTCTGATTGGTTGATGCGGTGAAATCAGATTTTCCAACTCAAGCGTCGGCTGCTTTGGACGCGCCGCACCCACGGAAAACGCACAAACCGTGCTGTACCCTGCGGCTCAAAATGCGGCAGACGCGCTGCACAGCTTCTTGACGTGCCTAGATGCACGTCCACAATTGACTTTGCATGTAAACCAGACACTCCTGACGCTCAAAACGCATTTGGTGTAATTTTAGCATTAGGGTCAGGCAGGTTCAAATAGGATGTTTATAGTGTGGTTAATCCAATCAAAAGAAACGCTTAGATCACTTAGAAGGATTTCTTTTAGTGGCTGTTTAATGTTCACTGAGGTTAGGGTTAGTATTCTTTTCTGGGTAATATGTATATTTTGGAATTAACGAGTAACTTACCCCAAAATCACCTTTTTTGCAAATAAACTTTCTAAATTGTGACTAAAATTTAACATTTTCATCAAAAAATGTTTAAATCTACAATATTTGGCCTAAAAACCTCTTTGTGCTGCTGTCTTTGGGTTTAACTATGGCTACTACATTTGAATTTCATTAATTTTTTAAAAAGTGCTGTGTGAGGCTGCCGGTTCTGTGTGACGTCACAGCGCACAGTGTTCTGTATAAAAGCATCTCGGTAGAGACACACCCTGCAGAAATTTAGGAGTTAGCCATAGCATGTTGATCGTTGTGGTGGTAGATGCCTCCCTTCTCCTCACCAACAGTGCAAAACATGGATGTCTATTAGTCATAAAACAAACTGAATTAACCTCTTTGTAGTTCAAATTTTTTTAAAGGGGCAATATTATGTGTTTCTCAGGCATATATTTAAATTCTATACCATAATAAAGTAACTATGTTCAACTGTTTTTGACGCCTGTACTGTGACAGTCACTAAGATCTCTGCTAAGACGTCTACTCCTTGGATAAATGAAACGTCCGCTCTGCTAGAAGTAACTGTAGGCAGGAAAAGCGTCTGTGGAAATCATCCCATTTAGAGGTGCACAGGCTGCACCTTAGAGACCTTAGGTTATCCCTGCAGACCTTGCTGAAAAATGCCAGGTCCCAATACTCTGCACAATTTGTCTCCCATTTTAAGAAAAACCCTAGAGCCTTATTTGGCACCACTAACACTCTGGTTTCTCCGGTTGTTTCCACTCCCGCCTCTCACTCACTTGCCAACAGCAACAATTTTCTAAATCATTTTGTTGAAAAAATTGAGAACATCCGGCATAGCATTTTAACTCAACCGTCTCATGCCCCACTAGATTTAACCACCTGTCCTGAAACCTGTCTTTCTCTTTCCTGGTCTTCTTTTGACCTGGTAACTGTTGACTATCTTGGGACTATAATACAAAAAATGAAACCATCTGCCTCCCCTCTCGACATCTTACCGCCAAGATTTTTAAAAGCTGTCTACGACTTGGTGGGGTCCTCACTTGTTGACTTAGTAAATCTCTCCCTCACATCTGGATGTGTCCCAGGATCACTTAAACAAGCGGTCGTGGAACCTATATTAAAAAAGCCATTCTTAAACCCCTCCAACATGAACAACTATCGGCCCATCTCAAAACTACCATTTCTGTCAAAGGTCTTGGAGAAAACTGTATCAGTGCAACTTACTGCTTACCTGGATATTAATAACCTTCATGACCAATTTCAGTCAGGCTTCCGCAGGTTACACTCTACAGAGACTGCTCTCCTTCGTGTAACAAATGATCTGCAAATGTCTGCTGATAGGGGCATGTACTCAGTTCTGTTTTTATTGGACCTATCCTCAGCTTTTGATACTTTTGATCACACCATCCTACTTCAAAATCTGAGAAATATAGGGATATCTGGGGTTGTGTTAGACTGGTTCAACTCATACCTTACAGACTGCTCCTTCACAGTCTTATTAGGTCAGTCATACTCTCAGCCCAATTCACCTGCGGAGTACCACAGGGTTCCATTCTGGGCCCAATTCTTTTCTTTATTGTACATTCGGCCCCTGACTCAGGTCATCAAAGATTTCTCTGACGTCTCCTACCATTTCTATGCTGACAACTTGCAGTTATACTGCTCTTTTAATGACACGACTTCTTTTCACAAGCTAACCTCTCATAAATTTTGTCTCCAAAGTTAACCAGTGACTGTCAAACAACTTGCTGCTCCTTAACTTCAACAAGACAAAGACCTTGATCCTGGCCCCCGAAAATAAAATCCCTAAGATAAAAGAGCATCTTGGTGCCTTGAGTTCTACTGTCCTCCAAAATGTGCGCAACCTGGGAGTTTATTCTGACTCGGGTCTATCTCTAGATAAACACGTAAATAATCTGGTCTCCACATCCTACTTTCAACTTTGCAATATTTCTAAACTTCGGCCCCTGCTGTCCACTCCCGACCTAGAAATGGTACTTCACGCCTTCATTTCAAGCCGCTTACTGTAATAGCTTGTTCACCTGCCTGAACCAAAAACCGCTAAATCGTCTTCAGCTCGTTCAAAACTCTGCAGCCAGACTCTTAACTCGAACTTCTAAATTTACCCACATCTCCCCAATCCTTTAAGAACTTCACTGGCTTCCCATTCACTTCCGTATCAGGTTCAAAATTCTGGTCCTCACTTTCAGAGCTCTCCATGGCCAATCACCCGACTATATCAGAAATCTCATTTCACCGTACATTCCCAGACGCGACCTACGTTCACAGGATCAAAATCCCCTAATGGTCCCTCCTACCCGCTTCGTGGTGATCGTGCCTTCTCCCCCATGGCCCCCCAGGCTCTGAAATGAACTCCCTGTTTATCTGCGCTCACTCGACAGCACAGATTCTTTCAAGAAACACCTAAAAACTCACTTTTTACTCAAGCTTTTAGCTAATCAATCTACCGCTACTACAGCCTGACCCTGTACTGCCTGCTCGCCTACTGCATTTCTTTCAACCAAGTTGCTTGTATTGTTGAACATATGTATGTAATTTTTCCTGCTCTTTCCGTTTCACCGCTAAATTTATCTTGTTTTTTTTGTTTTTTTTTTGTAAGCACTGCAATGCTAAACTGTCTTACCAGATTAATTGGAGCCTGAAATATCCCTTAAACTGAATACACACCATTGATACTAATTGCCTACCATAATAAATGGAGGGGGAGAGAATTCTGCAGACGAGGCTGTATGCAGCGTGTGGGAGAAAGATAGACAAATGAAAGTAAGACAGGCTTATTTGAGTAAAGTTTTGAAAATGTATTAAACCTTTTTTATATATAACAATACTTAGCTCTAAACATGTTTGAGCCATATTGTAGTTTTGTGCATAATAATAAGATTAATTGTGATTAATCTAAAAAATATCTTGATTATTTATTAATATATGCCCAGCTTTAATGCTTAAACATTTGTTTTTACTTTTGGTCATAAGTGTAGCTTACTTGCACCCAGCTTGTGGATTGGTGGCTGCTCTTTTGCCATCACTTCAAATGTCAGCTGGCTGGATCACATGTTACCAATACTTGCTAATATTGGGCTGCTTCTCCTTGTATTTCTCCGACATCCTCCTGATGGAAGTCAGTACAATGTTTCTGCTGCAGGAGTAGTGCTGCTAAAACAGATAAAAGCCCCTTGAAGAGGCCCTTGTCTGGTGCTTTTTGAGATGAATAGAAGGAAGGGCATCACAAGCAGCACAGGAGGGGTTTAACTGATTAAGCTGAAGGGGTGAGTGGCGTCTGTAGCAGACTCACCCTTGATTCTTCAGTCCCTCAACTCTCCAGTCCCTGGCACTGAGCCAGAGAGGACTTTTGGGACAGCAGATGATGTCATTTTTGAATAAACAGGGGAATCAAGGAAGCACATGCATACGATCGCAAGATAAATGGAACAACTGTGTAGCACTGATTGGAAGAATTAATAATTACAATATCAAGAGAAAACACAAAGGAGAAAAAGAAGGAGGGGAAAAAAAGTCAAAGGAGCAGAGAATATGATATGTTGCTGGCTGTGGGAGTGCCTCTGCTCTGTCCCTCCAGGAAACCATGACGCTTCTTTCCATTTGAAGGAGGCTGTATTACTATGGCAACCATAGAGAATCTGCACCCGCCTCCTGGGTCATCAGGCTGGGTTGTACGTGTGCACGCATGAATGTGTTTTGTGCAAACACATCAGCTCATCACTACTGCATGTGTGCCTCCTTCTCTGGTGAGTGTTTCTGTTGGTTTATGAGCATTGAGTCCAGGCATGCATGTGCAAGATGGAAATACACACTTACACACACAAACACACAGACACACGCAGTCTCACATTTGCTGTTTGTACTGCAGGCTTTATTTTTAGCACGTGGCACTTATATAATCAGGGTGACACTGGGGGAAAACTTAATAAAAAACATCTCCAGTATTTTTTTTACCTTTTTTTTCCTCCGTGTTCTTCATTTTGATTTATATATTTCCTTCTTTCTATTATAGTGTTTCTTCACACATCTTCTCCTTGCTTCATTATAGATTTGTCTCTATTTCTTCTCTCCTTGTGAATTTCTGTCTGCTTCTCACACCCATTATCTGTCTGTTTTTTACAGCCTCACCTAGATCTCAATTTCTATGGCACTTCAAAACCTTAGCAGCTGGGAGATGATAAAAATACAAAATGCAAAGAAGGTAATTTTGGCAAGAAGTATGGAACAATATTTAGGGAAAATAAAATTAGAAAAGCAAGGACAAAAGACATGAGTGAGATATAAATCCAACAGCACAAAAAAAACAGTGTTGAGCTACAACAAGCAGACAGGTCCTCTCTTCCAAGACTGGGATCAGGGTATTCTTCCTACATGGGTTTGCTTTAAACTCATGTTTTGCTGTTTTTTAATGCTCCTTCTTTTTTGTTGGCCCATTCCTTAAGGTAATTTGAAAATAGATGACATTTCAGTATTCATTAAAGAGATCGGTGCAGACTGGACTCATAGAAGCCTGCAGCCAGAGTAATGAGAATAACCCACTCTGTTTACTCCTGTTACATTCAGCAGATCACAGCCTCACTCATATACTGCTTTTCATTGGCTTGAAATCATGATTTGGTTTATAGCACAGGAGAAATAGCGTTAGACCTGGAACAAATTCATAACAAGCAGAAATTTTCAGAATATATTCAGAAAATTACCAGAAATAACTTACCAAAAGGGCGGCACAGTGGCTCAGTTGGTAGAGCTGTTGCCTCTCAGCAAGAAGGTCGCCCGCTCAAATCCCGGCCCTGTCCAGGGTGTACCCCACCCCTTGCACTGTGATGGCTGGATATGGGCACCAGTGACCCCTGTGACCCTTAAAGGAAGAAACGGGTATAGATAATGGATGGATGGATGGATGGATGGATGGAACTTACCAAAAGACCTCAGGAATCTCCATTGGGACTTTTGAGAAATTCAAGATGGCGTCCAAGATGGTCCCCAACTTGAGATTTTCTCATATTTTAGGCATAAGACATCATAAAAATGCAGATAAGGAGTCTAAACATATATTTATATATTAATAAATAAATATTATTAACTTAACAAACATTAAAATTTGAAAGTGAAACATATTTGCAACATGACAGAAGCAAAATCAGTCAAGCCTCCTTGGTTTCTGGAGAAATAGGAGTTGATTTTTCACTTTCTCCCTTTGCAGCTAAAGGCATTGGGGCTATATTGTTGCAGGTTTGACCAGTACACCTTGTACAGAGGTGCAGAGCAGTGCACCCCCATCTTCCTGCAGCTACAAGAGATCATACTGAGCAGAGTGTCTGGAGCAATGGGATAGTCAGTGTCAACTGGAGTCAGTCATGTCCAGTTTTCATACCCATGCTGTTGGCTGCAAGGGCCTCCCCATCCATTCCTGAGTAGTGAGATATGTTCTGAAGGATGCTTGGCTTCAGCACTTGTTGGAAGCAGAGTTGCCCACTGAAATGTTGAGGAATGTGACGATCTGCTTATTGCTTTGTTGTAGGTGATGCACCATATAGATTCAGGATAAAGCTTTTATCTGCCTCTTGTATTTGCTGATGAGTGCTCTCAGCATTGAGGAATATACTGAGTAGGTCGTACTCCTTACTGTTGTGTACGAGATTGAAAGCCTTGCACTTCCCTTGGCGATACAGAGGAGACATGGGCTGTGTCCAAAAAGGGAGCCCGGGCCCTCCGAAGGCCAAATTCATGGGCCACTTAAGGCGGATTTACACTACATGCGCCTCCGCTGGCATAGCGGAAGCTGTATGAATTGCGGTACAAACGAACAGCTGCGAACTGCGCATAGCAGCGCAGCGGAGACGCATGTAGTGTAAATCTGCCTTTACATCACAGCACTGTGACGGAGGCTGTCCAAATCCGAAGACTCCTTCGATGCGGCCGACAAATGCATCCTTCCTTTACCCCGCGTTGAAGGATTGGTCCGATGAACCCTTCTTGGCCCACCATATCCCATAATGCATTGCGGGCCGACCAGAGATTTTTTTTTTACTTGTAATGGCTGACGACGCGAGAGAAAGGAATACGTTTTAAATAAAAATCTGGCGGTATAAAAATTTAAAATTTCAAGTGGTTGTGTTAATACTTTTGTCATTTGTATAAACAGGTTTTAAAATATTATTTTTGTCAGAAAAAAAAACAAGCTGGTATATCAAAATAAACATTTACCTACAACGGGTCCATTAGTTCTTCAAATATTGTCTTTAAGTTAATTTTGTTGTTTTGTGATATTAATAACACTATTATGTTTATTTGTCTAATTTCGATCTAATTTAGCTTTTGTTTAGCGTCATCACGGTTGCTAGGTGACAGAACGCATGCTGGAGTACGGACGTTAGGCTAGACCATCCAAATTCACAGACACTTTTTCCAGTCTTCACAGTCTACCAAGGACCCACCTAGACCGGGTAGGCCGAGTCCTTCGGAGGACCCAGCCCATTGATATATATTACTGGATAGGACATAGGATGTGACTTATCGTGCGCTGCACAGGTGCCATTGCTATGCATTGAGTCTTTACTCACGAACATCTGTGGATGGTCGTAAAGATGCAGCTGACAGTCACGCAAGAAATATTCAAAAATAGGAAGTGTTTTCACTATAAAATGTCAAAACGACTACAACAAGACCACAAGATCAAAGATTATCACATTTTACAGGTCATTAAAATATTTTTTATTTAAAACAAATGCAGGAAGTAGGTCAGTTCTGCTAGCTTGATTTTGAAAACTTTGTCTGGTAACTCCACTTAAAGACAAATTTGCTGTTCCAACAAATTATTATAGTTATTTTTTATTTTTTATTAATATTGTTGTCATGTTAGGATATTGTGAGAGGTTGTAAATACAATGGACAACAGTAAAATTATCTTTATTTCTAGGCTGTAGATCTATATTAATGATACCAATGTTCTGTCCAGTCAGCACACATTATGTCCCGTAGTTTACGATTATGTATATATATATATATATATATATATATATATATTTATTTATTTTAATATATAATCGTAAACTATATTGAGTATATATATACTCGATATTATACAATATATTATATATATTGAGTAAAAAAAAACTCCATAACTTTTTTCCTCCACCGTACATTTCGTAAGCTTCAAGACTGAAAGTCCAAATTATCATTGAATCTTAATGTTATGACATACATGAGTCTTAGTTTTATGTGGCAGAAAAGGCCTTCTACAGTAAATATGTTAACAAAAGCATAGAATGAAAAGTTTCTGGACTACTTATAAGTTTATCTCTTGGGCAAATACATAGTTTTACATACCACAACATCGGCAATTTTCTCATCTTTAATTTAAGCCATAGTTTATAGAAAGGGCGCTATGAATGTTTTTGTGACAGATTGATGCACATCCCTCATTGAAACTAGCATTTTGTTGACATGACAGTGAATAGTAATGGCGCCTGTTGTGGCACGTCGCTAGCTATAGAGGCTACAGGCAATGTCCTATCCAGTAATATCTATCAATGACCCAGCCACCAGCATGGTGTCTCATTCAGTCACGGCATGCAACACCTTCAGTTACTGTGTGTAAATGGTAAATGGACTGTACTTATATATTCAAAGTGCTTCACACTACAATCTGTGCACTCATTTATCCATTCACACAGCACTCTACCAGATCTCCTACAAAGCTAACATGTACAATCAACTATGGAGACTAATCAGTAACAATCACATTCATACACTGATGGGACACACATTAGAGGCATCAGGGGTGAAGTGTCTTGCCCAAGGACACAACAACTAAGACAGCTGGAACGGGGGATTGAACCGGTGAACTTCCGGTTCCAGGACAACTCCCCTAACCACTCTGCCACAGCCACCCCCTCTACTTGTGTTGCTAATGCTTGCACAAATGCTGTGAGCTCTGTAGAGTGTTGTGGGGTTCTTGCAGCATGACATGTACAAGTCCATGTTTGTGGTTGCTAGAGCCACCAGCATTACCATCAGGTCAGTGTCAGTTCTGACAACAACCACCGGTTTACCAGACGCTGCTAAAGACAAAGCTGTTGACACAGTCAAGGCATCTGTAGCCCTCTTCACACCACATACTCTGAAGCGGACTGTGACGTCTGATGATTTTGCATAAAATTGCACAAAGCAATATTTTCAAGCTTTGACCATTAATGCTACAAATTTGTAATTTCTCATAATAAGTCTTACACTCATGAAAGGCTGTGAGTGATATGCATTTATTCAATTAGTGCTAGGCCTTTAATTTTATTTGTTGTATAAAATCTCAGCCATTAAAATGAATGTATCTTAACTGAAGTTCTAAATTTCTGACTTGGAAAACCTGCATTTTCCCTTCACAGCCTAAAAAGCAGATCATATTATGAGCTTTCTGATGTGATAGAGACGGAAAAGAATATTCAGTCAATCAGGAAATTTCATCTGGCAATCCAAACAGTATTGTGGCAGGCATGAACAAATCTGTCATATTGTTGTTGATTTTGGATTACAAAGTGACACAGCAGAGTGATGATCTAACACGCTATGTTGAAACACCTTTTTGGGAACACCAGTCCTGCTCAAGCTTCTGTTGCATGCACTGTTAATCCAGCCGCATCCTAAGCTGTGTGAAGACAGGTTTGATGTTCCCTGTAATGTTTGGTCACAGCTGTCTGCGGATTGGTTTGTGAGCTCGGCGTAGTTTACTTGGCATCTGAAAATACAGTTCCTCAAAGGTATTTTAAATCTGAAAGAGACTGGAGGGGAGTAGTGGTTAGTATTGGAGCTCAGCAGACAAGGTTTTCTCCGGATGTTTGCTAGTTGTTGCTGCTGAGAGCCTGCAGGAGTCGCGGGGCGGAGCAGGGGGTGGAGAGGTGTGCTCTGTGATAGGAAGCTTGGTTCAGAGACCCAGCCCAGGGGAAGAGATATTACCAAAAGGCAGTTCTAGACCCAACAGGTCATTTTTGCTCTCCTGCCTGGCTGCCTCAGGACAGCCCAGGATTTCTCAAACATGCATTAATGAGTCAAAGTAAGACTATGGACATGTTTTTGATGAGAGGATAACATTATAACATGATATAAAACTCAAAAAAGTTGATTTTACATAATATTGCC
>JARVJO010030966.1:0-10609 GCA_031762555.1 Cynodonichthys magdalenae | reverse complement strand
TCACCTGAAACTCCTCAGACTGAAGAAGTCTCTTGGAGGAGAGACGAAACGTTTCATTAAAGAAGAACCTGTCCAGATGACCTACTTATTGTTCCTTTACAATTTTTTACCTGGATTACTGAGATGCATCAGGACGTCAAACTCATCTCAGACAACCCAGAGGGTGTATTCCACGTTTTTAAAGAATTAAACAAGAAGAAAGGCTGCATGCAAATCTGCTTCCAAAACATTTAATTTCTGCCTTTATACTTCACAGCGCAGGGGTCGGATTTATTAAGCTTGCGTACACACACAAAGAGCCCAGAAACTTGCGTACGCCACTTTTCACACAACGGTTGTGATTTATAAAATCCAAACTTGATGTGAAAATGTGCGGTCCCTCAGGCCAGCTTTGACCCATGCATATTTCAATCATTTCTCATGCGTAGGGGGGGCTGAGGATAGAGTCAGCCACAGATAACAGGAGGGGGAGGATGGGGGAGAAAAGTGGTGAACTTATTTCTAACTTTATCTGACTTCTTTTATTTATTTATTGTTTTTATCATCCCGCAGGCTCTGAGAGAAAATAAATTAGAAGCTGAGTTTTTGAAAAAAAATTGTGAGATCGCTCTAAACATCTGTAAACCTGCAATAAAGTTCACTTACCTTTTCTAATCCGACTCCTGAGACTGTTTACTATGTTTGCTCACCTTTGACCATTTTGACAAACATGTTAGTTAGAGAGCAGACAGGAAAGATGAGGGGCCAAGATGTGCAGATAAATTGGACAACTAAAGGAAGCCTTTGGAGTCCCTGTTTGGTGCAGAGGAGAAACTGTGCTACAACTCTAGTCCTTGTCATCTGATCTAGAGTCACTCCTCCATGCAGCATCTCTGTTGTTCCTGACTGCTGCTTTCAATCTTCAGCTCTACTTGAAGATGAATCCCTTATCTTTAGCCTTTTATTTCTGGACAGGGTCTAATTTCTATGCTGTCCTGTTTCTTCAAAGAAATTATTGGTCATCACCTCCCTCCACATGAGAACTGCTGTAGGTTTGATCAAACTATCTGGTGTACAGTTATTATAAACGGAAACAGATAAAGTAACCCCATAAAACTTTCATACCATGTAGTATGCTGTGTACTGACCTTTTTTCTGTAAATCCTTCTAACATCATCATACGGTGATGGCGATGTGTGAGGGGCTGAGGAGAAGGTCAGATTGTCTAACTTATTTAATTTTATTTATTGTTTTTATCGTCCTGCAGGCTCTGAGAGAAAATAAATTTGAAGCTGAGTTTTTTAAAAGAAACTGAGATTGCTCTAAACGTCTGTAAACCTGCAGAATGAGGGAAAATATGTGTCAATTACAGACAATTTGTTCACTTGAGCAGTTGTCAGCACCTGTCATACTCCAGACGCAAGATGGAGCGCGTGTCTGAACCAGCCAATCGCTTCAGTTAACATTGATCAGCTGACTCATTTAAATACACCTCAACATTCATGAGGTACATTGACTGTTTTTTGAGTTTGGATGTGTAGAGGGCAGAACTTGAGTTGGGACCTTGTGTGTAAACTCTGATGTCCAGCTGTTATGTATGAAGGAAAATTGCTTGAAGGTGTATTTATAAATCAGAATTTTTTTTTTTAGCATACGCCATTTTCGCCTTTTGGCCGTACGATTACTTTTAGTATGATTTCCACTCAATCCTTTATAAATGAGGCCTCTGCTCTGTAAAACTGAAACTGTAGACCAATGCAGACGAATAACAAATCTTTGGTAATACTGTTAAGATGTAGGTCTCACACGGAGGAAGAATAACGCACAGTGTTGGTTCAGGCACATCATGTGATGACCTCAGACCACAGCTAAGTACCTCAGCAGATCAGTTAACTGCTTCCTTTTAATACAGTCAAAGAAAAGTTCTGTTTAAATCATGATTGCCTGCTTTGTGTTGCATCCTGTTCAGTCTGACTTTATTGGTGTCATGTCCGTTACTGCTGCATTGTTCTAATCTAAGTAAGTTATTTCTACAGCCCCTTTCACAAACACAAACATCCCAAAGTGTCTAACAGAGAACAAATAACTAAAAACAATAACTGCTCAAATATATTGAAGAACAATTAAAAACAGAAAACAAAACATAACTAAAAGCCTGTCTAAATAGAAATGTCTTCAGACAGAGATGGGGACTCGTGACTCGGACTTAGACTTAAGTCGCACTTAAGTCCCTACTATTAGAGACTTAGACTTGACTTAGACCATAGAGACTTGAGACTTGACTTGGACTCGTGGTTTGAGACTCGCAAACAATGCAAGTCTTTTCGGCTCACAGTTCTCACTCCCTCAATACACATCCGTGCTCCGCTCCGCTCCCCCTTGCCTGAGAACGGGAGGGGCAGCGCCGTCCAATGTTAATGACACGTACCCTACGTGAAAAACAGCGCTTCAGCAGGGCAGGCGTGTTGCAGTAGGCAGTTCATTGTAAGCTTTGCTTACAGAGACTTTATTCAACACCATGACAAGAGACTGGCAAAACGCAAAGTGTGTGGAGTCCAAATCTAAAATTTGTTTTTGTTATACTTGTGCAGCCCTTTTATATTAACAATTCTGGTTCATCATCTTCACTGACTCGCTTTTATGAATTTACAAAAAAAAGTTCTGGTATTTTATTGTAAAATCAGCAGCAGACTTGTTGGATTTGAATGATTTGAATTGATCCCAAGCAGGGACATTCCATTTCGGAACAACCCATTCAAGAGATAAACTTGTTATTTGTCAATGGCATGATATAATTACAGTATGCTTTTGTAAGACTATAAATGCAAAATACTGTTAACAATACTTTAAATGCTTGATTGTGATTTCAACCTTAACCTATTTTTTTGTGGTGTGAATGTGCTCAGAGTGTATAGTGACCACTTTAAACGAGGAACAAACCCAGCTGACTCCTGTCTTTGGAGGCTGACAAATGGAAGTGATCCCAAGATTTTCCACAAATGATTTTTACTAAATGATTACAGAAACACATGGAGAATTCTACAGAGAAATGCAGGTAAGTACTTAAATACTTATTTTCCTTAGAGACACACAAGAGTTACTTGACAGATTAAAGAACAAATTATTATTGTGTGACTGCTATTGATCCAACAAAAACTCGTGGTGCAGCTCAGCCTTCATTTCCGCGAAGCATCATCAGTAGGTATTGATCTTAAGACAGTGTTATGTTTTAATACAATTAAAACATAATTTTAATTAAAAAATTAAAAAAATACATGTATAAAAAAATACAGCTATAAATCCTAGTTTTGGTTTATAAACAGTACCATTACAAGTGTAGTGTACACACTACACTTTACACTCTACATTTTAATATAATTAAAACATAACACTATACTTTAATATTTGATTTAAATATAGTTATATAGAATGTAATCTAGTAAAGTTAAAATACCTTTGATCAAACTGCCAGTTAAGTGATCCACGCAACGAGACTTGAGACTTGACTTGGATTTTTGGTCAAAGACTTGGACTTAACTTGGACTTGCAAAAAAAGACTTGTGAACATCTCTGTCTTAAGATGCTTCTTAATGGGGTCAGTGGAATCTGAGCAGTGAAGAGCGTTCCAGAGCCAACACCTGAAATGCTCGGTCTCCACAGGTTTTGTAATGGGTTTGAGGTTCCACCAGCAGTATTTGATATAAAGACGTTCAAGTCCTGGATGGGCAGAAAGGCTTCAGAAGGTCCAATATGTATTTGGGATCCTGACCATGAAGTGCCCTAAAGGTTAAAACCAACATTTTAAAATGACTCCTCAAAGTTGATGGGAGCCATGCAGAGAGGCCAGAACAGGAGTTCTCTGAGCTCTTCTATGGGTCTTAGTTAATAACCTCTATTTTAAAACTTTTATTTTTATTTATTTCAAAACAAGAATTTGCACCGAATTAAATAAGTAGTTATCTAATTTTAGGAAAACATCAGAGCATATCAGGGATGTGGAAAATAGCCAGAGAGACTATGTGGTGAGTATTTTACGGGTAGCAGCATCATGCATTCCAAATTTGGAGTTGGAGCTGATGCCTCACAGCAAGGTCCTGGGTTTGATCCCCTGGTCTTTCTGTGTGGGCTTTGCATGTTCTTGTCCTGCTTGCATGGGTTTTCTCCAGGTATTCTGGTTTCCTCCCACAGTCTAAAAACTTGTACGTTAGGTTGCCTTCAGGTCCAGGTCTAGATGATCTCAGTGGGATTTGTGAGCAAACCCTAAATTGTCCAACTGGAAGAAATTGCACCACCAAGTCAGAGCTGAACTCTCTAAGACCTTTAAAATATAAAATTAAAATAAATCCCCCAAATTTTACATGGCCGACATTTAGTTATTATTTTATCATTTAATTCATGTTCATGCCTCTAATTTATATGACCATCCAGGGAATTCTTGGAAGTTTGCTGGTATCTTTTGTGCCCTCGAGCTTTTCTTTGCAGAATTCCTGTTTTAAATTGACCTTTCTCTGTTGTGTTTTGCTGGGATTTAGTTCAGGCTTGTTGCTAGTCAGTGTGAAATAGATCTTTACTGAATGCAGTGCTTCAGGTTGTTGTTATCCTGCTAAAAGGCTCAGGACCTTTTTATCAAACCTAATTTTCCCACACTTATTAGCACATATAACTGTAAAGAACTTTTTTAATCGTTCTTTTAAACACACAGTCATCAATACTGCATGCCTTTTGTTTCAGTTGTAGTTATCCTCACCATTTGCTTAGTTCAATGTTCAGCCTAAAACCACTACTCCTAATGGCTGAAGTTCAAACAAAGGCCCACTGAGGTCTCTTTTTAGAATCTGTATGAATCTTCACAGTCTTTAATTGACTTCCCCCCTTACCATCATCTCAAAATGTTATAAAACTATTTTATGTCGGAATTTTCTTGATAGCTTTCCATGATAGTAAAACAGATATGTTGGGTTTTTTGGCAATTGCTTTGTATATGTTGGACTTCTTGTAGTTTTGATGATGGCTTTTTTGATCCTTTTTGACAGCTCTCTAGTCTCGGCCAATGTAAGAGGAAACCTGGAAACAATCAAGCCTTTTTCTGTGTAATGAAACTATCACATTGGTTAATTCAGGTAATGTGAACACTAACAATTAAAACTCAAGAAACGTTATTTGATTTGATTTTTTCTTTGTGAACAAATTGAATCCTCTAAAGGTTATAGTTATCGCCTTAGTTAACAAATACAGTTAACAAAACAGCATTATAAGACTGTGTTCTCAGTTTTTAGAGGAACATCAGTAAACCAGCTTTAATACTGGTTTTTGCTCAGCTGACAGACCTTTGTGTGATGTGACTGTTTGTACATTCACAAAAACATTTTGGGGTCAAACGACCGGGTGTGAATGTGCTCAGAGTGTATAGTGACCACTTTAAACGAGGAACAAACCCAGCTGACTCCTCTCTTTAGAGGCTGACAAATGGAAGTGATCACAAGATTTTCCACAAATGATTTTTACTAAGTGATTACAGAAACACATGGAGAATTCTACAGAGAAATGCAGGTAAGTACTTAAATACTTATTTTCCTTAGAGACACACAAGAGTTACTTGACAGATTAAAGAACAAATTATTATTGTGTGACTGCTATTGATCCAACAAAAACTCGTGGTGCAGCTCAGCCTTCATTTCCGCGAAGCATCACCAGTAGGTATTGATCTCAGCTGTGCTGTGTGAGGTCAGAGGCAACACCACCCAACACTGCTCTCTCAGTCATCCTGAAACACAAGTGGTCAGTGGAGAAACAGATTGAAAAAACAGGAATCATGACACCCTTAAAAGGGTTTGATTCAAAATAACCAATATTTATTATAGTCAGTGTCTTTTGATTGACTTTTATTTGTTTTTTTTTTGTGCTATAGTTCCATTGTTTCTGTTTCCTCTGTGTTGTTCTGTGCCATTTCTCAGTTTAACCTCAGCCTGCCTCAGTAATTTTCCAGTCGGTCATTCTCACCTGTTGTTACTTCCAATCAGCTGAGCTGCTCTTCATGTCTCATCAGCCTTCGCTCTATTTAACTGGTCTCTTGCCACCCCTTCTATGCTAGGTCATTGTTTGGTTATGTCAGAAGTCATGGTTCTCCCTGGCTGTGGCTAAATTTAGGGGCTGCGTCCTCTGAAGGCTGTATTTGTCGACTGCTTACATCATGCGTGTGAGGTTGTCCAAATTCAGGACTCTTCCGATGCGTCAAACAAATGCATCTTTCTTTTGCCCTGATTTGAGAGACTGGATTTGGATCCTTCTCTGCCCACCCTATCCCATAATGCATTGCGAGCCGACCGGAGATTATTTTTTAATTGCTTGTAATGGTGGACAAAGAAAGAAAAGTAGTTTAAAAAAAAAATCTGGCTGTATAAAAAGTAAAATTTTCAAGTGATTGTGTTGTTAATGCTTTTGTCATTTGTTTAGACGTACATCAAATGATACGAGCTAGTTTAGCGAAATAAACGTGTGCGTACGGCGGGTCTCTTAGGTCTTGAACTATTGCGTTTAAGCCATTTTTTTTGTTTTATATTAATATTAATAGTTTGATATTTTTTTCTTATTTTGATTTATTTTTGCTTCTGTTTAGCATCCTCACGGTTGCTAGGCGACAGGAGATAAGCCGGGGTGAGGCCGGGAATAAAGCAGCAGGCGTTTAAATTCAGACACTTTTTTTCTGTTCTTCGCGGTCGACCAAGGACCTGGCCCACCTAGACTGAGTATGAATTTGGCCACATTGGTTCATTGTTTTTGTTCAATAACTTCTTTGTTTTACTTTTAAAGACCTCTTGTGTCTGCCTGCATTTTGCATCTACTCCTCGAGAACCTCAAACTATTGGTAACAGATGTCAAGTATTTTATTCTTTTTTTTTTTTAACATATAAAAATGTTGATTGTGTCAAAATTACAAAGTAAATTATTTAACATTTATTGGTATTTCATGTGTTCCCCCAAAAAAACTAATATTCACAAGCTAAACTCTAAACTGTTTGCACATGTGTGGTGGCGTGTACCACACTCAACATGGACCAGAGGAAGTGAAGGAAACTGTTGTCTCAGGAGATTAGAAAGAAAATTTCAGACAAGCATGTTAAAGGTAAAGGTTATAAGACCATCTCCAAGCAGCTTGATGTTCTTGTGACTACAGTTGCACAAATTATTCAGAAATTTAAGATCTACAAGACTGTAGCTAACCTCCCTGAACGTGGACGCAGGAGGAAAATTGGTGACAAATCAAAGAGATGGCTAATACAAATGGTAACAAAAGATCACAGAAAACCTTCTAAAGAGATTAAAGGTAAACTTCAAGCTCAAGGAACCTCAGTGTCAGATTGCACCATCGCTCATTGTTTGAGCCAAAGTGGACTTAAGGGGGACGACCAAGGAGGACACCAAATCATAAAAAAGCCAGACTGGAATTTGTCAAACTACATGTTGACAAGCCACAAAGCTTCTGGGAGAATGTCCTATGGACAGATGAGAGAAAATTGTAACTTTTTGGTGAGGCACATCAGCTCTATGTTCAGAGGGCAAAATGAAGCATAACAAGAAATGAACACTGTCCCTACTGTGAAACATGGAGGAGGCTCTGTTATGTTCTGGGGCTGCTTTGCTGCATCTGGCACAGGGTGTGTTGAATCTGTGTTGCTGTCCCTTTATAGTTTGGACAGGAAACTGTTGAAGGAGATGAAGGATCTCAAGAATAAAAAATTTAAATTATGTTTACTATTAAAGTTATGTAACAAAAAGCAATCTGAAAATTAACAATCCATATCAGGACCTGTGTGTGTGATTCATTTTCAGGCAAAGAGTATTGTGAATAAGCCTGGCCCACTTATGTTTGCAAACACATTTTCATCTACATAGTGTTGTTTTACAAATTCTGCATGAAATTTGAAGTAAAAAAAATATGTTTACGTGTTCACAATAATTTTTTATTTGAGTCATTGTTCTGTTTTAAACTGTACATAGACAGTTAATAAATCATATTATTTTACTATTATGTCCTCTTTTAAGTTGCCCCACTAGACAAGTCAATCCACCAATCATGATTGGGGTGAACTACGCCCACACCAAGACCTCCGCCACTCTAGGGCCATCTCCGCCGTCAGGACAACATGTACTGCAGAGACCCCTGTTTGGTTATTTCAATGCTTTAAATTGTGTATTTTTCAGAATACATTGCCTATAAGATCCATCTAGAGACTGCCCTGATATGACTGATATATCTGCTGCTGTGTCAAACATCAAAACTGCATTACTTGCACAAATATGCTATTTTCCAAAATTCTCGAAATGTTTAAGGGATAACCGCATGAGACTAATGCATGTTTGAAGAGAAAATTATTGTCAAATTTTAATGTTAAATCAGCTGATAAATGCTGCAAGAGTGAGAATATTTGTTTACAATATTAAAAATGATCTACATATGAAACGCCTGAGCTGAAAACCTCAAATTATTTTAACGACACAACAAATTGTCTAAAATAAATTCAGATGTGTTTTATTGTAAGACATTTTGGAGAATGAAAAGTCATCCTGGAACCACCGGTTCGATCCCCCATTCCAGCTGTCTCAGTCGTTGTGTCTTTGGGCAAGACACTTCACCCACCTTACCTACTGATGATGGTCAGAGGGTCCGGTGGCGCTTGTGCATGGCAGCCCCACCTCTGTCAGTGTGCCCCAGGGAGGCTGTGGCTACAATGTAGCTTACCACCATCAGTGTGTGGATGTGTGAGTGAATGGGTGAATGACTGTAAGTGTAAATGAATTAGATTCAATCAATTAAATTTGTTTTATACAGCAATAACTCACAGCAAACATCTCAGGTCTCTGTGCAAAAACAACCACATACATTATAAAATGAATATTAATAAAAATATTACTTCATTATGGATCGCGACCCGATCCCGGATAAGCAGAAGAAAACGGACGGACAGATGGATTATGGAAGTATGCCGATGTGTCAGATCTTCACTTTATTGTGATCTCCCTTCCTGTGCAGCACATCCTTCTCATCAGTACAGGCAGGGAGTTAGAAGAATAAAGTCCAGCAGTTTGTTGCCTGATGTTCCTTTGGATCTCACTGCAGTCGCAACCAGTCTCATGTTCTCGTTGTCAGAATGTGCAAATCTGTGTCTTCAGTAGAAACAAATGAGCATGTTAAAAATGGAAAACTAGAATAAATTTATTTTATGGCATGCACTCCTTAAACTGGAGTTGGTTTTTAGATTCAAACAAAGTTTTAGCTGTATTTATTATCTTTGTTCCTCATATCTACTTGGCTGAATAACAAATGTCTACAAAAATCTTTAGTTTGCTTGTTTTAACACAATGTTCATGTACACTGCCACCTGGATTTAACTAAGCAAATAGGTACGAGCCTCATATCGGATAATTACTACATGGGGGATTATCTTTCAGCTGGCAACAAGTTATTTAACCCCAAATGGTGCAAAGAGTTCTTCTCATTTCTTAAAAAAACATGTTGAAAGACACATCCTGTGGTCATGGAAAAGATGTCTGTTTGAGGTCAAGTCATTGGCATCAAACAGAGAAAACATTTAAGTTAAGTAGTTTGATCCCCTTTCCAGCTGTCTCAGTTGTTGTGTCCTTGGGCAAGACACTTCACCCCTGATGCCTCTGATGTGTGTCCCATCAATGTATGAATGTGATTGGCACTAGTCTCCATAGATGATTGTACATGTTAGTGTTGTAGAGACCTAATAGAGTGCTGTGTGAATGGGTAAATAAGGCCACAGATTGTAGTGTAAAGCGCTTTGAGAATCTGGTTGGATAGAAAGGTGCTATATAAGTACAGACCATTTACCAGACTTTACCTCTGTGCTGAAAGTTTTCACCAGATTCTCCATTTCTTTCCTTTACTCCATAAACAAGCATTTTTATTAATTGGGTATCCTAAATTATTCCTATAGAAGTAAAACATTTTCCTGAAATGTCCAAAATGTAAATAAATGTATAAATATAAAATAGATTTACAACTGGAGGATTATTTTGTATTGGTTTTACATGTGAAATGAAAGTGATTGTAAAAGAATATAGATTTTTCTTGAAAGAAATAAACATTCATAAGTGATTTTATTCACTTTCATTATTATTCTAAAATACTTTATTAAAAGTTAAAAGCACTTTAGGACTGAGGTGTATCAGTGTATTGTTTGGTCATTTTTCTTTTAAGAAACTGGTATTAAAAAACAAGAAACAAGTGGCTATTTGATTTAAAATACAAAATATTTTCCTTTTCTTAGTGTCAAAGGATGAGCAAAATTTTAAAAACGATTTGTGCTTCATTTTCTGTTTCAAATAACAAAAACAAAATTGCTTTGAAAAGAATGGGGGGAAAAAAGGCTTGTTTGTTCGTATTCCACAACACGTGTCAAATTTCTGTATCCCTAAAGAAAAATCTGCTCCCCCACCAGAAGGGGCGCTCACATTATCAAAGTTTTTCAATTAACATCCCATTACAAATAAAAAGTATCTATCGACTCTCGTATGGAGTATATTTGCCAAGCAGGGGCGGATCTACAGGGGGGCAAGGGGGGGGCAACTGCCCCCCTCTGGTAGATGCTTGCGCCCCCCGGGG